>ML321593.1:0-19486 GCA_005239505.1 Nicotiana paniculata | reverse complement strand
TGAATACAGTAGAATCCAAAGCTGCACCACTGCCAAGGAAATCTGGGATACTCTACAAGTAGCTAATGAAGGACCAGCTCAAGTGAAGAGGTCTAGAGGTACACTACTATACTCAAATGAACTCAAGTCTCTTGGAAGAATCATACTTGAAGAAGACAAGGTAGAGAAGATCTTGACTAGGGTTCTGCCTATCTCTTGGGAAAGCAATATCACTACTATCCTGGAATCCAAAAATATGAAAACCCTTAGACTGGATGAGTTGATTGGAAACCTCACTGCTTATGAACTCAGAAGGAAAACCATGAAGATGGATGCCCCAAAGAAGGAGAGAAGTCTAGCACTGAGGATCACTGAGGGAGATGATCTAGAGGAGGATGAGATGGCCATGATAACCAAAGAATTCAGAAGTCATTCCCCTTTGTTACGCATGTATAAAAAGTGACATGCTCATTAGGGTCGATGGTCCCGTTGTACTTGGGAATTTTTGGCATGCAGAATTTTTTTCGGGATGGGCTTCGGAGCCGCACTTGGAGGGAAAGGCTTCTACAAAAACTTCTTTGAATCCAAACCTTTCAGAATCGGTGGTGCCCCCAATATTTCATCGACTCGGGAGTTGTATGTCTTAACCTTTATGTCATTAGCCTCGATATTCTTTTCCCCTAATTCGATTCGTTTAGTGAGCTCCTCAAGCATTTTCATAATGGCGGGGTCAGTCCCCGAGTCATTGGTGTTCGATCTTTCTGTACAGACTCGGCCCTGTGAACAGCTTCTAGTGGGGGCTCAGGTTCGACCTCACTTAGTGCACAGTTCTGATTTTGCAGTTGTGCTACAGCAGCTTGCTGAGCCTGTAACATCTCAAATATCAGTTGAAGTTTGACTCCACCATCTTCTCCGCCCTGCGTACCTCGACCACCTGATCGAACTTCCCTGCGTACGCTACCTTCGGGATCAATACCCAGATTTGCATTTAGGGGCACATGTGAACTAACATCAACGGGATTTGCAATTGGTACTCCCTCGAGGTCAGCTTGAGGCATTTCGATCCCTGGGGCGACTATATTGTCGTTTTTCCAGTGAAATCTGAGGTTGTTGTTACCATGTGTGGGTGTAACTTGTGAGTTTGACATGTTTATCTTAAAATGAAAAACACTTACGAGAACAAGCGTAAAGCACTGTGTGTTATCGGAATCAATATTAAGCAATCACTATTATTCTTAATCCCACGGTGGGCGCCAAACTGTTTACCCTTAAAATTGGATAACAATTAAACTTATAATATGATTTTAAGGACACGTGATTTCATCTAATACCAATTGATAAATATGAAGTTTAATAAAAACAATAAAGTAAAGCAAATCAGTGTTGAAATGCAATTCAACCCTCGAGCTTGAATACCCTCGAACTGACTGATGCTAAAGTAATGAAGCAGAAAATAAACTGATGAACAAGAGAGTATAAGCGCGCGCGNGAGAGAGAGAGAGAGAGAGAGAGAGAGAGAGAGAGAGAGAGAGAGAGATAGAGAGAGAGAGAGAGAGAGAGAGAGAGAATTCTACATATGATATTTGTGAATGATGATGTTACAAATGATTAGAACTCCCCTTTATATAGTAGAGGAATTCTACATATGGTACAACTCTAATTACAGAAGGAAATCCCATGATTTAACTAATTAACCGTTCTTGATCTGATCCGCTCCGAGATTTTTGCCATGATCTTCGACCAGTCACGGATATCTCGTATTTCCGTTATTACGTTGTCTCTGATCTTGCTCGATGTCTACCTTGTTTACTCTCGATTCTTATTGGCCTCGATATCGGTAGGTACCTCGAATCTCGGACTCGGTATCATGTCTCGATCTGATCTGTTACGGAACCGATCTTCGATCCGTCCCTCTGGCCTCGGTTAATCAGTAAAATCAGGTAGACCCGATTTTAACCGTATACAATATTTCTTCAATTATCTTGTTATTTTAGGGTCAAATTAATTCACTTGTCTAGAAACCACGTATAAATTCAACTGTATCGTTTTACCGGTAAATAATAGTAATTTGACATTAGATTATATAATTAATCAGCAACTCTTACTAATTACATTAGTAGAACTTCAACTATGTCTAGCTGGATTATTAATTCTTAATTGATAGTAATACAACTGACAGGATACTGAAGATGTGAGTTCACAACACTACGGCTATATTGGACAGGAGAGAATACAGATGAAACATCCCATCTGATTTTAATTTTTATAATATATGATGATTGGACAAAAAAATGTGACTTAGCGCTCAGCTGCACCACATGGGATGCCTCAGTGCCAGCAAATAGTGCATTGAGTTGGTCACTCATCAAAGGCATCTTCATCAACTTCTTGATTTGGCCAAGAAATCACCCCTCTATTGACTATTCGATATCTTAGGTACGTACTTGTTCGCACATTATGCATATGCTTACATACTGGTGTTGGACATGGACGCACTCCATGATGACAATTGAACACGAATTTTCACAACTAGTTGATAATCCAATTCATCTTTTTTTTTTAATTGTTTTTAATTTGAATATATATTGTGTCCTTGAGAAAAGATATTAGGATTCTTCGGTGGCACAACAAAAATAGGTACGGTACTGCAAAATGGAAAGGCGATACAGATTATTTATTTATTTATTTATTTAAAAATCCTGAATGTCTATTCAAATTTACCGGGCTCATACCGGAGACAGCAAAGCATTTTTTATACGGGTTATAACACTTCTCCTTCTAACCTTTCAATACCAGGTTACCACTTGATTAGCAAATCATGTGTTTTTAATGAACAATCACTACCCACGAGTATGTATCGCTTTCCGAATCAAAAGATAAGAGAGCACATATTCTCACATGGTTTTCTAAAGCGTCCTAGTATACTCTACTTGTTCACCGAAAAGATCGCCCTCCCAATTTGGTACAGAAGAGTCGAGGCAGAGATATACAAAATGGCACTTGCAACGAGTGTGTACTACATTTGGAAAGAAAGAAACTAATGAATATATCAAGGTACGCAGTCAGATTCAAAACATATTATAAAACAAATTATCCAAGAGGTATGTTAGAGAGGAACAATGCAATGCAAGATTAGCTAGGAAATTTGATCAGTTAAATTTCTATCCTTAACTTTGTGGTTGTAGTAGTTAGCCATGGTGTAGTTGTTAGATGATATTAGTTGGCTTCTGTAGATCCTGATATTGGGGCATCATGTCCAACAGTTTGTTTCTTTTTTCTTGTGTACATATTTTGGTTTGGTAATGAAATTTATTTACCAAAAAAAAATTAAATACTAGATTTGAATTATACTAGCTAGTATATGAACAAGCATCTCAATAGAATAAAAGATGCAATATAATAGAGGTTTGAATTATACGTTCGAATTACACCACTTATTCATCATACAAACGCAGATAATTAAGAAATACTGTAAATAATACATTCTAAAATCCCTTTAATTATTCAAGACCAGAACCACCCAATAGGCTCTCCTTCTTCATGTTGCTGCTCCTCTGCCGCCACAAAGACATTAGAGAAGTAGCTATGGCCGCCGCCGCCATCATCACTACCATCATCCTCCTCCGACTGCAAACCATCCATAGGTGGAGGAATATTATTGCATCCTCCAGTCCCTATTGGATAATCCTCAATATGACCAGTGTGAAAATAGGAGTCCCCACTGTCCACCAGCTGTGGACTGTGCTCATCTACCACCGCACTTCCGCCGCTGCCACTGCTCAGCCTGTCCTCCGCCTTCACCTTCACTTGAAGGGTCAGCGCATCAACCTCCAAAACCTCACATTTTTCATTTATTACCCCTTCTCCACCGACCACTTTCCCCTGCAACTTCTCCATCAATGAAACCACCTGCATATTTTTCGATTAACAAAATAGTTTAACTTCTATACATTAACAGTTTAAAAAAATTTTAATATAATTAAAGATAAATACAGGTAAACCGTTCATAAATAATGAGGGTACTAACCTGATTATCTACCACAATAGAGTAAAATTAACTGATATTGTACAATTGAATCTTAAAACCATCTTCATTATGGAATCACGGCCAAGTAAATTAAACAACTATATATACTAGATGATTACCATATAGTAGTATTTTTCTGGCATGAGTTACCTATTGTTGCACGTCAATTTAACCTACAGCTTAAAAAGTGTATATAATGTTTGTTCATAGAACTTGTTAAACTCTTTCATCATATCACTAAATTAGTAAAAAAAACCTTTGAAAAGTAAAGTTGAAAATTAAAAGCAAAAGAATAAAAGTTATCAAATAACAGCGTTGAAACTGATAGTGATGCATCCACTATATATCTATATACGTAAATTGCTTCATCACTGCGCATATTTTAAAGCAAGAAGCAAAAGTATATTCGCTTTTAAGAAATGTAAAACATATAAAGTGGGGGTTAGAACAGATGCTACTTTATTTATTTGACTTGATGCAAGAATGACTCGGAAGGAATTGACAAATATAATTTTCTTTTGTAGGTGAGGAAGAATATTGGAAGTAAGGTGCCCCACTACTAATATTGATTGCCAGGTGTACCTCAAAGTAGGATTAATTAAAATTAAATTACTATCAATTACCAACTTTGCCGACAAAATTCGTCAACAAAAATATGTTAATATTCTTGATAGAGATTGACATAGAGTAGATCCCCTAGCTAGTTAGTGAATGGGATCATATTATTTATACATATATGTTAGTAGTAAATTGGCTATATTCGTCACTGTGCCCGATTACGAGAAAGCGACGACCTTTTTGTCCTGATTATTTTTACTCACGATTCAAGAGAACAATGACTAATCATTAATAAAATTGTTTAAATCAGGTTGGTTTCATGATTTATTCCTTAGAGCTAGCGGATATATAGTATAATATATAGATTTAAAGTCATCTACCAAATATCTAATTGTGAAGCAGTTATTATTACATATTAAGTATATTTAACAAAAACTTATGTACATGTAATTATCTTCAGATAACTTGCTATGGATCCTTCAAATTTAGAGAAACATCACAAAATACAGTGTACAACAGGATTTAAGTAGACAAATAAAATGATCATCAAACTATATGGTAGTAATATATACCTCAGCTTTGAGTTTCTCATTATCTTTGCGCATGGAGTCAAAATCAGAGAGAAGAGAGTCATAAGAGGATTTGAGCTGATCATAATCCCTTTCGAGCGTCTTGGTCTTCCACCGGGCGCGGCGGTTTTGGAACCACACAGCCACCTGCCTGGGCTGCAGGCCAAGCTTCTTGGCCAGCTGTGTCTTCCGCTCCGGCTCCAGCTTGTTCTCCGCCTCAAAGCTCTTCTCCAGCAAGTGAACCTTTATTTACCAAATAATTAACGGCGTAGGTCACTTGTTGCTCAACAAGCAACGGAATCCACAGATTTAATATATTGTTCAACAAACGCAAAAGAAAATTCTTTCATTTGAAGAATATTGTGAATAATTTGATGCTATGTATATGGTGATGAATATGTTCCAGTAGGTCTAAAAGTAGCTTAAAAGAATCTCTTTTAATTACTATCTACTTAATTTTATAACTATGTTTCTAATTTTATATTACTATGTCTCTGGATCCAAACACAAATATTTTTGCTTCTATTTAGTATCACTAAGATTTGAACCAGGATCTTTTGACGTTAATAAAAAAAAATACACTTAATTACCTATTTATATTATCTGTAGATAAAGAAAAGTAGTAGGGTGCTAACCTGCTCGGGAGTGAGACGGCGCTTCTTCTCCGGCGACTGCTCGTCGTAATATTCCTCGTCATATAGTTCCTCCGGCGAGCTAAAGAAAGGTCGCCTCTTTGAGGAGTCCTCCATCTTCATCATCGATCTTGGTCCTGGTAAATAATAGTATAAGTCAACCGTCAAAATTACATGCAAAAGATTGTCTATTTTTCCTTTTTCTGACCGTACCGCAATTTTAATGGAAGAACTGACAATCAAACTATAAAACAAAATCTTCAGTGAAATCATCACACATTAGCTGGTTGTCTTGCCTCTGTATAAACGCAATTTAAATTTCAATTTGATGAATTTAATTATTGTACTTTTAAAATTATAAGTTCAAAATTAACATTCGAATTCAGTTCAAATGATTATATTCTCCATTCCACGATCTGCCTATGAGTTATATTCAGAAACGTACCTCGGAAAACAGGATCTGAATTCCCAAGGAACGACATGTTACCGTGACAAGATGGGTCGAAAAATATATGCCCAGATCCCATATTTTCAATGATCTGGATGATCGCCGTAGAAAATATATTTACACACACAGAAGTTTATAAATATGTGTAAACAGAGAAAAGAAAAACTCTAGAGCAGAGTTTCTTTTAGCAGGGATGTGTATAGAAAAAGAGAGAGTTGACTAAGTTTTAAAAGAGCATGAGCTTGTGGCGGAAGAAACTAGTACTCCACAGCAATCTAGCAGGAGTTTCCAAAGGACAGATACAAAATCCCATCACGAACTCCACTTTACCCAGCTCAGGGGTTCTTTCCTTCTCGGAATAAAAGAAGAAGCAGCTATATATATAACTACTTCTTCAGATCGGAGTTTAGTTATATGACCTCTGAGCTGAAAGAAAAAGAAAAAGAAAAAGGGGAAGTCAGTAGAAGGTTGAACGGCCGGTGACTGTGATAACGAGATTCCGGCGAGGGCCGGCGGGAGAATTAAATATACAGTTTTGTCTGTATGCAAGTGTTGTAAGTTTATTTTGCGACTAAAGTTGATAGAGGTGAACGAAGGCCATTTTATAATGACTTAGCTACTCTTTAAATGACGGAATTGTCTAACAGGTGTTAATATCAGATGCAGAAATGATGGGTATTTTTGGTAATGTCAGAAATTAAAGCATGATATTAATGGGCACTCACTAACTTGCGCCGCGAGTGTCTGGGGTATACTTTCTAGATACTCTCTGATTCTTTGGGGTGGGGTGGGGTAGAAATTAGCATATGTGCCAGTCAGGTGAGAGAGTGTGCCCCAGAAGGGCATAAGGAAGAGCCATTCTCCGCGGTCGGGAGTTTGTCGGACGAATGGCTGTTTTCCACTTTTACCGTCTGATTCATTTCAGGGTAACTTATTTTATGGTGAAAAATAATTACATCCAGTTAATATACAAAAAGAACATATTAATTATATAGTTAATATACCTTTCTTTAAATTTCGTTTTTCCTATATCGTAGAATTGACTCCTAAGTAAATTCTATGCAAATATACATACTACAATCACTTATATATTTAGATTAAGGTTTGAAATTTTTTTTTTTTACCTTTTTTTGCTTTTGATTTTATTAGTACCTTTTTATATATATATTTGATAATTTTTATACTGCTGCTAGTGGATTGGCAATTGGAATCAGCGAAAAACTATAACTTGCTCGTGAAGTTAATATGAAATTAGAAAACGCAAAGTATAAATTTAACATGTTGCTGCTTTTTCCTTAATTAGAGATTCCGGGTTCAAGCTCCGAATATAAATTTTTTTTTTGTAGGGAGTGCTTCTCCCTAAATGAGATTCTAAACGGCGCGAATTCGAATATAATCGGACTCCAAAAAAGTCATAACTTTCGATCTATACATGTTCTAAGGTGTTTCTTCATTCAACATTATGTAGCGAACGATCATTTGGTAAGAAACTTTTTCAGAAAGCAAAAACCCGAAATCCTACAACACAGAAACGGGATTCTCTAAAAACCAAGGCTGTGGGTGGCCAAGAGGGCCCACTATTTTTATTTTTGGCATACGGCCTTTCCTTTAATATAACTTTCTGTGCCATCTACAGAACAGGTATTGAGCAAAATTTTATAATCATGCAACACAAAAATATCTAATGGTAGCTTATAACAAATTCAAAATTAGCAAGGAGTAGTTGAGTTTTTCTTAGGGGAGGTTGCAACAGTGCAATGTAATAGTGCGTTACAGGTGATCAAACACCCCATTTTGCTATTGCCTATTGGCATGTCTTGGTCGACTCCGCATATTTTCGAGAGAATTAACCAAAATAGCAGTCTATCCAATAACTTAAAAAAATTTATAATATATGCATAACTTATGTATTATATATGTATAATTAATGTATAATTAATGTATAATCTATATATAAAACTAAAAAAGATAAACAATTAATATGACCGGCTATTTGTTTAAAATCCATATTTCCAACTACCTATCAAATGGAGCAGCAGTTTTCTGGGGCCAGGGAATCTAAACTCCTTTCCGTTTCCTTTAATGGTGATAGAAAGGTAGCATAATCATGGAAATAAAAGAAAAGTTTGTCAAAAAAATTATTGATATACTTATATTCGTCAAATATAAATATCATTCTGAGAGAAATAATTTTGCTTTAGACAAGTTCTTATTAAATATTTTGTTTTCAAGATATAATGGATCGAAAAAATGTATCAGATGAACTAGATGGCAGAACTTTTGAGCAAATAGTTGGGCTCACTAATTTAGAAGATAATGTTACTAAAAATTCTTCACTTGCATGATAAAGAAGTTTTTAAGAACGATTATGATTGAATAAAGAGTACAATAAAACTCAATAATCTATAAGCAAAATAATAAAAAGGTGAACCAGTTGTATTAAGTACGACGAATTTAGTATATTTTGCTTAAACTATATATATATATAATTATAAACTTAATAGTTAAAACTAATTATAAAATCGATAAGAACTTTATGTCCTAATTAATGTACATTGAAATATCGGGTTCGAGCCTTGGGTATAAAACTTTTTGATAGAGCGCAAATAAATCGAATACCGGAGGAGAAATAAAAAAAAAGCTACAAACGTTTGATCGACGAATGAAATTCACTTTACTTGGGATGGTGGGTCAGTTAGTCAATATATCCTTAAGTGGAAGTATGATATGGATCTTTCTAACGGAAGATAATAAAGGAAACCATGTGGGATAGGAGGCATCTATTTCTTTTTAAAAAATAATTTTCTCACACCTATTTCATATTCTAGAGAGGGAAAAAGGTACGTGAATGGATCAAACCCGGGATCGTAGACACATGGTTTTCGGCCCAAAGTTATAAGGCCCAGATGGAGGAAGTGACACGTGGTGGGTGGGACATGTCCACTTTCCCATGTGTTGTCCAGTTGTCATTGTTGGATACTCCTCCAATAAATTCCAAAGTACTATTCTAAAATACTCCATTTCCTCCCCAATAGTGAATTTCTTAGTTCCTCTTATTAGGTGTTTAATATTCGTATTGAGATTCAATTATTTCGAATTTGCATACCATAAAATCCATTATAAGAGAAAACTGTTTCCGTAACAAAAATAATTATTTGAAGGACTCGAACATGTAACCTCTAATTAAAGGTGGAATAACCAACTTCAACCCTTCGTGATCAATAGAGAAAGACTCGGTTTAATTTTATTATTATTATTATTATTGATACTATTTTATCATTTTAATTTATGTATTTTATTTTCATTTTTATTTATTTTAAAAGACCTTTTTTAATTAAAATATTAATGTTTACATTCTTAGTATTTTTTTTTACCGTTAATGATATTCTTTTATAGGAATGATTACAGCATGTTTTAGCTCACAAGATGCAAAAGCATTTTTAGTGTGTTACATACATATTTAGTTTGATAGTATTTGATTAATGGAGTAGATTTTTTTATATTTTTAAATTCATGCTCAGTAAAACTAAGACACGTAAATTGAACGAAAATAGTACTAATATTTATCTTCAGTGAAAAATGATTTAATTTTAATATAAAGATTTGATCAATCAACAAAATAGTTGCAGAACTTCAATTAGTAAACATTCGGGAAAGAAAATTTCCTAGGAGACCTTTCTAACTAGTGAAATAGCTCCACACCTTTTATTTATTTATTTATTTTGCATTTAATTTCCTTTTTTGTTCTTCATTATCGAACCTTCCGAAACCTAACTTTACAGTATAAACGCATAATATAAAGTTGTAGTCTCAAGATAGAAGCATTTCCGCAAGCTAAACTCAACTCACATGAACTACTCCCTCAGTCTCATATTATGTATCGTATTTCTCTTTTATACACCCCTTATTAAAAAAAAATTGGACTATTCTATCCTTATTTATATATTAAAATAAATCTATCTTCATTAAATATTTATTCTATTTATGTTTATCTTCATTTTCAAGAACAATTATTACTAAGAGTAAGAAAGGAAAACATAATTAATTTTTTCTTGAACTTCTAAAATGATAAATATTCCCTCCATTCACTTTTACTTATCCACTATGGACTTTGCACACCCCTTAAGAAATAATAAATGAAGTGTATAATTTATCATGACACTCATACTAATTTATGCATATTGTTAATGGATTTGAAATGAGTAAAAAGAAATTATTTTTTTCTTGATGTGCTAAAAGTGACAAGTAAAAGTAAAAAATTATTTTTGGAATATTGGACAAATATAATACGTAATACTATGATTTTATTATCAAAGTATAATACGAAACTTATATAAAGCTGAATCGGCCTTAATTAACCAGCTTAGCTGTATTCTTTTTCATGTCAAAGAAAACATTAGCTTATTTTTTTAATAGAACCTTTCAACCCTTAGAACGTAGAAGTGATATAAAGGAAAATGGATTTTCACACATTCCCAGAAGATAGCACAGCAGACACCAAAGAATACTACTATATTATTCATCTAGAAGTAGTAGTAACATTTACTATGATTTAACAACTTAGCTGTTCCATAAAGGCTGAACATGTTCTAATTTAATCTAGTTTAGTAGTAACATCTAATCATTAATTTCTAATCTACACCAACTGTGCCGGGCATCTTGCGTATTCACAGATTAATGGAATCAAGGGGACAATCCTATTAATTTGAAGTATTTTATCCATTGTTGTTTCCCTTGCATATGCAAATTATGACCAATAAAAGGTTATTCGTATATTGTGTTTATATCAAATTAATATAAGAATGGTTATGACCAATAAAATGTTATCAGTATATGATATTTATACCAAACTAATATAAAAATGACATATATTTAATTATTTAATTATTGATAAGTTGAATTCGTTTAGTGTAAACCTGGGCGAGTAACTATTTACCTTTATGATTCTAGTATGGGTCAAAATCTAATCAAAAGAAGTCTACTTAAGGAAGAACGATCAGGGGTCAATTCAGCCGAAGTCATGTATAGGAAGCGATATACCGGCCAAAAAGAGAAAAAAGATTTTAGGATCTTTGTATTCATCTATATGGTTCGAATTTATCAAGTAAACGCAGATCTATCTCGCCCAAGATTTGGTGAATCTTTTCCTTATTTACCTTCTGTTAACTTTTGACATTATTCAAGTTATCGTCTTTTTCTTAGGTTATGGAATTCGATTGAGACTATAATCGATTTAAATATTTCGCTACGCTTGATTATTCCTATTTTTTTTATCTCAGATCTAGAATTTGTCTTCGCTAGGATTTACCTTCTATCTCTGTAAAGACCCGTAATATTTTCTCGTTTTAAAATAATGCCCGAATGAGTTCTCGAGTTGTTTTTATTGTGAAATTTTTTAAAACGGACCTAAATTGAGTAAAAAGTACCCCGAGACTTAAAGAATAATTTTTTTCAGAAAGTAGGTGTTATGCGACGCACTATGCGACCGCATAACATGTATGCGGACCGCATAATGGTTGCATACACGGGCAAATCACTGCCCCATTTGAGGTCAACTATGCGGTCCAGTATGCGATCGCATTTCAGTTCTGCGGACCGCATATCTGTCGCATTGTTACCTTTGGTTTTGGGAGGGAAGTTATGCGACGCATTATGCCATCGCATAACGTGTACGGACCGCACAATGGTCGCATACCTAGGCAGTGTGTTTCGAATTTTGGCCCATCTTGACGGCCATTATGCGGCCGTTTCTGCGGACCGCATGTCAGGAATGCGATCGCATTCCTGACCGCATTCTTGTGTCGGACTTCTATTTTTCTAATTTTAACACCCGACCCCAGTTCATTAAAAACACCCATCCCCTTCATTTTTAACCATTTTTCTGAGATATTAGAGAGAGGAAAAAGTGGGTTCTAGAGAGAGAAAGTCCCAACTTCATCAAATTGGTCTTCCTTCATCACTCAAGCTTGGAACTAATTCAAGTAGAACACAAATTTCTTCACTCTAAGAGGTAAGCTTCAACCTCAATAACCCTAAAATTTCCAGATTTTGTTAAAATGAAACATGGGTAGGATAGTTCATAAAGACGGGGTTAAGAACCCTGCATGCATGTACCCAATCTACCATAATCTAGTTAAAGAAAATAGGTTGGGGTAATCTTTCACTAAATAAGGGTTATTTAATCTAAAAAGAACACCTAGTGTTTGATAGAAAGCTCAAATGAGTTCAAGACATGTTCATGATTCCTAATTCTAAATTTAAATGTGCCGCATTATGAATTAGATTGAAGGTGCTAGAAGGCCCGGTGATTTGAGATAGAAATTAAAGGAAAAATCCAGATTCGAGGTATGTATGGCTAACTTTAACCTTCGTAGAATCCTCTTGTTGGGTCCGAGTATTTGGTATGTGTAACTTGTTTGGAAATATGTGAATTGACTGTTCAGACGTGTTGAGGCGTGGGATTCTATTCTCTGATTTTCCTGGTTGATTGTCATGCTACTGTGCTGTATGAAGTTGTGAAAGGTGTTTGATGTGTAATGAACAAAAGATTGATAATGTGCTCAAATGTGGGAATGTGTAAAATAGTTGAAAGACATACGTGGAAAGTAATGAAAAAGAGTATTGTGAAACAATATAACTGAACTGAGCGATTGTGTCAACACCATGTTCATGAATTACTACTTGATGAGAGTTATGGTGCCTTGGCCCCAAATACATAAATTGTTGATATGAACTTGTATTCCTTAAGTGATGATTCTTGTGATGTAATTATTTGTGGTTGTTGTTATGAAATATGATTGTCAGGTGGGATCGGATTACACGCCGCAACACAAAGTAATAATCTTGATAAAATGTGAGGCAATAAGGGTGGCCGAGGTAATAAGGGTGGCCGAGGTAATAAGGATGAAATGTGATCATTATCCCTATCGAAATGAAAAATCTGGGAAACTCTTGAATATGGTGATGTTGAAAGGGAAAAAGCAAAGATTGTGAAACTTGTTGATTTTGGATGTTTCTTTCCACGTGCATTGATTGATTGATTCTATTACTGTCTCTTAGTTGTGTATTGTTTGATTGTACTTGGGATAAAGTTTGTTCATACATACTAGTACTATTCCACAAGTACTAACGTCCCTTTTGCCGGGGGCGCTACATCTTTTTATATGGATGTAGGTGGGTTCATAGCAGGTTGCTTAGCTCGCCGTTAGTGGTGCTTTCTCCTCATCCTTTCTCAGCTGTATTGGTGAGCCCCACTTCCTCTCGGGGCCATGTGTAGTTCATGCCATCTTCTTTTGAGTATATTATGTATTGTAAGGTATGGTCGGGACCTTGTTGCCGGCAAGTATTGTATAAACTCCTAGTACTCTTAGAGGCTACGTAGACACTATGTGGGTATATATATATATATTTTGGGCAGTGGTTGTATTTGCTCGTAATCGGGGTCCGTATTGGGAAATGTTGTATCTATTATGTATGTTTTGGGGGAATCTAGTATAATAATGTAAAATGAGGAAAAGAAAATTGGATTTATTGTGGTAATCGCACAACTTTAAGCTTATCCCACTGCTTCACATAAATAATGGATGATATAGACACGGGGAAGCGCGTTGGGTAGGAAAGGCAAAGCAGGTTCACTTGACTGGGGTCACCCGGTTGAGTGCCGGCCGCGTCCCTCGATTTTGGGGCGTGACAAACTTGGTATCAGAGCCTAAGGTTTTAAAAGTGTACTAGGATGTCTCAGAGCCGTGTCTAGTAGAGCCCTTCTTATCGGTGTGTTGTCTACCACATCTATAATTAGGGGGCTACATGGCATTTAGGAAAACACCCTTTCATTGTTATTCTATATCGTGCGGTGAAGTGGAAAGTGAAAATATTCTTGTCTAACTCGTACTCTGTTCCAAAATTTTCAGTGATGGCACCAAAAAAGAGAGCTCGACTCGGCCTAGAGGCCAATGCCGCCCCAAGTGTGGCCGTGAATTCTGTACCCGATGGTGCGGGTGAGATCGAATCCCCGAACTTGAATCCATCTGGCCTATCTGTTCCAGATCAGAGTGTTCCTATTCCTGCTGCGGCGGAGGGTGCTACAATCCCTCCCGCCGATATTCCTGATCTTTCTTCGGTTCCAGCTCCAGGTCCCGGTGCTTCCAATGGGGACCTCAGGGGAGATATTCATATGTTGACCCAGTTAGTGGCCGCTCAGGCCCAAAGATCTCATGATGTCCCTGCGTCCTCTAGCGGATAGGAAGATTCCGCCGGTTCCAGAGTCAACCAGTTTCTGCGGTTGGCCCCTCCAGAGTTCTCAAATATTGATCCAGAGGCCGATCCGTAGGACTTTCTAGATGAAATGTACAAGACGCTTCAGGTTATGAAGGCTACAGAGACAGAGGGGGTTGAGTTAGCATCTTACAGGTTGAGGGGAGCAGCGTATTCCTGGTTCAAGATGTGGGAGGATTCCCGTGGGGAGGAAAGTCCTCCAGCAAGATGGGATGAGTTCGTTGATGCTTTGATGGATCACTTCTTGCCTGCCGAGACTATGGTAATATGAGTGTGTGGGAGTACCACATGGAGTTGGTGAGGTTGTCCAAGTACTCCCCTCAGTTGGTATCGACTATGGATGCCAGAGTTTGACGGTTTGTTCAGGGCCTCAGTCCCTTGGTTGTGAATGAAGCTGCTACAGTTGCCTTGCACTCAGACATGAATTATGGTAAGATAGTGGGATTCGCCTAGGCCACGGAGGCGAGAAAATTGAAGATAAGGTTGGAGAGGGAGAGTATCAGCAGGGCCAGGTCAGCGGGCCACTCGGGGAGTTCAGTTGGAGGAGGGAGACCAGTTTAGGGGAGAGGTCCATCAGGGCCCTCCCAGTCTTATGCTCAGTCCTCATCCAGTGCACCGCCATCAGTGCCCCGTTACCAGCAGAGCAGTCGCTTGGGACCAGAATCAGACAGTAGGAGACCCATCAGTCCGGTCGTCCAGTAGGGAGGTTCCAGCAACAGAGGAAGGCTCCGTGCCCTAAGTGTGGGAGGTTCCATACCGAGCCTTGTTACCTGGATATCCCGGTATGCTACGGGTGTGGGGTGAGAGGTCATATTCGGCGAGATTGCCGTGCTCCCAGTCAGGGCATGGGTAGTGGTTTTGCTCAGCCTTCCGGTTCTTCAGTCGCCGCATCTTCAGTATGTCCTCCAGCTCAAACAGGGTGTGGCGCAGTTAGGGGAGGAGCTCGTGGTAGAGGTGGACCCAGCCGGTTCTATGCTTTGAGTGGTCACCAGAGTGCGGAGGCTTCTCCAGATGTTGTTACAGGTATTCTGGCTGTTCAAACCCTTGATTGTTATGCTCTTATTGATCCGGGGTCCTCCTTGTCCTATGTTACCCCATTTATTGCTTCCATTTTTGGGATAGAACCCGAACAACTCCATGAGTCGTTCTCTGTGTCGACTCTGGTTGGTGATTCCATTACAGCTGCACGAGTCTATAGGAATTGTGTTGCCACGGTGTGTGGTCGAGATACCACGGCCGATCTTATCGAACTAGGGATGGTAGATTTCGATGTTATCATGGGAATGGATTGGGTTTACTCGTGCTTTGCTAAACTCAACTGCCGAACCAGAATTATGATACTAGAGTGTCCTAATGAGTTAGTTATTGAGTGGAAAGGGAATGGTGTGGTTCTAAAGGGTAGGTTTATTTCCTACCTTAAGGCCTCAAAGATGATTAAAAAGGGGTGTGTTTATCATTTGGTCCGAGTTGCGGACGCCACTTCAGAAGTGTCCGCCCCCGAGTCCGTCCCAGTCGTGAATGAGTTTCTTGAAGTATTTTCAGACGAGCTTCCAGGGATTTCGTCAGATAGAGAGATCAATTTTTGGATTGATGTATTGCCAGATACACATCCAATATATATTCCACCATACAGAATGGCGCCAACAGAGTTGAGGGAGTTAAATGAGCAGTTGAAAGACTTATTAGAGAAGGGGTTCATTCGGCCGAGTGTGTCGCCGTGGGGATCTCCAGTTCTTTTCATCAGGAAGAAGGATGGGTCGCTTCAGATGTGTATTGGTTATCGGCAGCTCAACAAAGTCACTATCAAAAACAAGTATCCATTGCCTCGGATAGATGATTTGTTCGACCAATTGCAGGGTGCGAGGTTCTTCTCCAAAATTGATTTACGGTCGGGGTATCACCAGTTGAAGATCAGAGAGCAGGATATTCCTAAGACCGCCTTCAGAACTCGTTATGGCCATTTTGAATTTTTGGTAATGTCCTTTGGACTGACCAATGCTCCAGCGGCTTTCATGGATCTTATGAATCGGGTTTTCAAACCGTTTCTTGACTCCTTCGTGATTGTTTTTATTGATGACATCTTTGTCTACTCGCGAATTCGGAAGGATCATGCTAATCACCTCAGGGCAGTTCTGCAGACTCTTCATCAGCACCAATTGTATGCCAAGTTTTCAAAATGTGAATTTTGGTTGGAGTCAGTCACATTTTTGGGACATGTTGTTTCCAGAGAAGGGATTAAGGTTGATCCCCAGAAAATCACAGCGGTAAAGGATTGGCGTAGACCAACGACCCCGACAGAGATTCGCAGTTTCTTGGGTCTAGCCGGGTATTATCAAAGGTTTGTGGAGGGGTTCTCTACCCTTGCCTCCCCATTGACTAAATTGACGCAGAAGGAAACTAAGTTCCAATGGTCCGACGCTTGTGAAAAGAGCTTTCAGGAATTGAAATCTAGATTGACTTGGGCACCGGTGTTAACTTTGCTAGAAGGCATGGAGGGATTTGTGGTTTATTGTGATGCTTCAAGGGTTGGTTTGGGATGTGTGTTGATGCAACACGGGAAGGTTATAGCCTATGCTTCCAGGCAACTCAAGAATCACGAGAAGAATTATCCGACACATGATTTAGAACTCGCGGCAATTGTGTTTGCATTAAAAATCTGGCGGCATTATTTGTATGGGGTCCATGTGGACGTGTTCTCAGACCACAAAAGTCTCCAATATTTGTTCAATCAGAAGGAGTTGAATTTAAGGCAGCGGCGATGGTTAGAATTGCTTAAGGATTATGATATGAACATTCTGTACCATCCGGGAAAAGAAAATGTAGTGGCCGACACTCTCAGTCGGAAGTCTATGGGTAGTCTGACTCATTTGGAGGAAGATCAGAGGCCGTTGGCTCGGGAGGTTTGTCAATTGGCTAGTCTAGGGGTCTGTCTCTCGACCTCAGACTGGGGGAAAGTCATGGTGCATTATGGGGCAGAATCATCACTTGTAGCGGAAGTCAAGGAGAAGCAGTTTATTGATCCAACATTGGCGCAGTTGAAGGAGGTAGTTTTGAATGGCAAGATTTTGGCATTTTCACTCGGGAGCGATGATGGTATTTTGCGGTGCCAGGGAAGGTTATGTGTTCCTGATGTGGATAATCTTCGGGATAGGGTGATGGCGGAAGCTCACAATTCCAGGTATTCCGTGCACCCAGGTTCTACGAAAATGTATCAAGATCTCCGGGAGATTTATTGGTGGAGCGGTATGAAAAGAGGTGTGGCAGACTTTGTATCTAAATGTCCGAATTGTCAGCAGGTGAAGGCCGAGCATCAGAGGCCTGGTGGGTTAACTCAGCTTATGGAAATTCCAATGTGGAAATGGGAAATGATCAACATGGATTTAGTGGTAGGGTTACCTCGCACTCAGCGCAAGTTCGACTCAATTTGGGTGATAGTGGATCGACTCACGAAATCAGCGCACTTCTTGTCGGTCAAGTCCACCGATACTGCAGAACAGTACGCTCAGTTGTATACCAAGGAAATAGTCAGGCTTCATGGTACTCCAGTTTCCATTACCTCAGACCGAGGATCCCAGTTCACGGCTAATTTTTGGAGGAAATTTCAGCAAGGTTTTGGTACTCAGGTAAATCTCAGCACAACTTTCCATCCGCAGACTGATGGTCAGGCAGAGAGGACTATTCAGATGCTTGAAGATATGATACGGACTTGTGTGTTAGACTTCAAGGGTAGTTGGGATGATCATTTACCGCTTATAGAATTTGCTTACAATAACAGCTTTCGCGCTAGTATTCAAATGGCCCCATTTGAGGCATTGTACGGAAGGAGGTGTAGATCTCCGATTGGGTGGTTCGAGGTTGGTGAAGAAGAATTTTTAGGGCCAGATCTTGTGTACCAGGCATTGGAAAAATTCAGAGTCATTCGGGAGAGGATGAAAACCGCTCAGAGCCATCAAAAATCCTATGCGGACGTTCGTCGAAGAGAATTGGAATTCCAAGTTGATGATTGGGTATTCTTGAAAGTATCTCCCATGAAGTGAGTGATGAGGTTTGGGAAGAAAGGGAAATTGATCCCAAGGTATGTCGGGCCATATCAGATTGCTCAAAGGATAGGGCAAGTGGCTTATAGGTTGGAATTACCCCCTGAATTGTCATTAGTGCACCCGGTGGTCAACGTGTCCATGTTGAAGAAAGTGGTTGGAGATCCATCAGCCATCATTCCAGTTGAGACTATTGAGGTTAATGAAGAATTATCGTATGAAGAGGTTCCGGTTTCTATTCTTGATAGACAAGTCCGTAGACTGAGGAACAAAGAAATTGCTTCAGCTAAAGTATTGTGGCAAAGTCAGCACATTGAGGAAGCCATGTGGGAAGCAGAAAATGAGATGAAAGAAAAATATCCCCATTTGTTTGAATAAGTCTAGTAGTGTTCGTCAGAACTGTCATCTCTAAGAAAATTATATTTTATGTTCGGTTTTGTGCAAAAGCACCCCATCTTCCCCTAATTGCCTTATTGTTGTAATTTTCCAATGTGTGCTAAAACTGAATCCGCAGTTCTATTTGAGTAGTGTGCAACCCTTGAGGTAAATGAAAGTTTTGTGGAACGTATGTGTTAGGCAAGTGATTAATAGTAGTGTAGGTTGGTAATGATTAATTGAAATGAATATAGTATATTGAGGTGATTGGGTTGTATGGGACTCATTAAAACGACCAAGTTATGTGCAAAAATGTGAATCATGTGCAAATTTGTGGTATGAGAAGTAAGAACTATGTGTAGTTGACAAAATTATTGAATAATTGCCAATTGTTGAGGTAACAACGCTGTGTGTGAGTTGTTGGGTGATTAAATCTATGTAATGGTTCTTGGAAATGTGTTTCAGGGGCTCTCTGACAGGTAGGTAGGTCTAATTACAAAGGGAACTCTGGCAAAAATTTTCTGATATTGGAGTTAGTGAAAATCTGGAAGTTGCATGTCATGCTTTCAAAACTAATTGATTTCCAA
>ML321590.1:0-18381 GCA_005239505.1 Nicotiana paniculata | reverse complement strand
CAAAGTTAGAAAGGAGACTTACCTCGCTTCGAAGTTCCAATACCGGCTTCCAAGCCCTTCCGACGACTCCGACGGATGCACAACGCCCCAAAACTATCCAAACAACGATAAACCAATGAAAATATATTCTAATACTTGCAACAATTCCAAATTATATAATTTCCCAACTCCGCTCAGTGAAATGACCAAAATGCCCTCGGGCCCACGTGCCTGAAAATTTGAAATTTCTCGAAGATATATTCTACCTATAACCTTACTAACTCAAATATACAATTTACTTAAATATTCATGCTCAATTCGTGGCTAAAAATCAAATTTCCATTTTCTAGGTTTCTTTAAGATTCTCCAAATTTCCAATTAATTTTCATGCCTAATCCATACATATAATCTTTTATTTAACTTAGAAATGGGAGGAACTTACTTACCTTGACAATGCATGAAGGAATCCTCTCTTTGAAGCCTCCCAAGATCGCCTAAACCAAAGAAGAAATGAAGAAAATGAACCAAGAAATCCTTGTTTTAAAACATTCTGCCCAGGCCGATTTTCGCACCTATGATCCAGTCCTCGCACCTGCGCTTTTGCAGGTGCGCCCAAGAGCCCGCACCTGCGGCTTCCTTCTCCTCCAGCCGGATCCGCACCTGCGACCCATTACCCGCATTTGCGCCTTCGAAGGTGCGGAAATCCCATCGCACCTGCGATCCCAGCCAAGCCAGCCCATTCGCGCACCTGCGGTGCCAAAGCCGCACCTGCAGCCAAATCCTCGCAGGTGCGGTCACACCAGATGACAACAATTCTAGCCTTCTTCAAACTTTCAACTTGATCCGTTAACCATCCGGAATCCACCCGAGGCCCCCGGGACCCGGTCCAACTATACCAACCTGTTCCAAAACATAATGCGGACTTACTCGAGGCCTCAAATCACATCAAACAGCATCGAAACCACAAATCGCACCCAAATTCTAACTTTATGAACTTAGAAATTTCCAACTTCTATATCTGATGTCGAAACCTATCAAATCACGTCCGATTGACCTCAAATTTTGCACACAAGTCATATTCAACATTATGGACCTACTCCAACTTCCGGAATCGCATTCCGACCTCGATATCAAAATTTTCACTTTTGGTCGGATTTCTCGAAAAACCTTCAAATTTTTATCTTAGCCAAATGACTCCAAAATGACCTACGGACTTCCAAATTCACTTTCGATCGTGCTCCCAACTCCAGAATCACCATACGAAGCTATTCCCAGACTCGGAATCCCAAACGAACATCAACATCACTAAAATTCACTTCAGGCCAAACTTAGGAAATTCCTTCAAAAATGCTGACTTCCACAATATGCATCGAAACACTCCCAGGTTATCCAAAACCCTATCTGGACATACGCCCAAGTCTGAAATCATCATACGAACCTGCAGGAACTTTCAAATCCTGATTCGGAGGTCGTTTACTCAAAATTTCAATCTTAGTTGATTCTTCCAACTTAAGGCTTCTGAAATGATAATTTTCTTTCCAAATCAACTCTAAACTTTCCGAAATTCAATTCCGACCACACCTATAACTCATAATACCTAAAATGAAGTTGTTCACGACTTCAAACCGCTAAACGACGCGCTAGAGCTCAAAACGACCGGTCGGGTTGTTACATACACAAAGACTATCATTCCAGAATAAAATCCAGAAAAGTCAGGAAATCCTAAATTAATACATAATCAACAGAAACCAGAACTAATCAAACAGAAGCAACAAAAAGAAAAGGTAAAAATCCCAACAACAATAAAATCATGCTTAGAAGTGACTAAACTCGGAAAACTAGACTAATTACTTTAGGGATTAATTAGTAAGACTAGAGTTAACCTTAATTAGACCTAAACATGTATGTTTAAACTAGAGTCAATTAATTAGTACATAAATTATAAGAATCAGAACCAGTCACAAGGGAAACTGGAAAACCTAGTTTGTAAACTACATTAGTCAAAACATGCCGGGATTAAACCTAGAATGAGATTCAAACAATATCAAAACATATCAATTTGGAGATCAAATCAGAAACTAGAAACCTAAGATTGAGTAACTAAGCCAGTGACTTTAAAATTGAGTTCAAACAAACGAAACATAAAGAAAAATAGAGTTTAAAAAGGGTACCAGTTAGCTAGGATGGGTTTGACCGGATTCGATAACTCGCCGGACTTTTGGCTGGACTCTAGTAGGGTTTGAAACGGTCTAAACCCACATTAATCAATAGCTTTGGTTGATAGTTATTGACTCATGTGAGTTTGAGTCGTTGATTTTCTCGAAAATGGCCACGTAGAAGATTTCTAGGGTTTCTGATTTTTAGATCTAAGATTGAGAAATTTTTGTGGGGCTTTTGGGGAAATCATGGGTAGGAGGTGATTGGGGGGAAGGAGAGGAGTGTTTGGTGAAATTTTGGGGTTGTTTGGTGGAGCTCCGCCGCCAGTGAGGCAATTTTCGGACGGCTGAGGCGGTGAGTATTTTAGGACGGCTAGGGTTTTGGGGTCAAGAGAAGAGAGACGGGAGGTCGGGGGTTAGGGCGTATGGAAAATGAGGGGTAGGGAGGAGGTTTGGACATATATATAGTTATTTAGGACAGCTGAGATGAATCAGGTCTTGCAATAGGGTCGTTTAGATGGGAGGGGGTTTGGACGGGCTTAGTGTCTTTTGGTATGGGTGTGTTTGGGCGTAGGGAGAAAGATTTGGGCCTGGGTAATTTTGGCCCAGGTCCGACTTCAAACCTCCCATGACCAATTAACTTAATTAGTTAATTAATACTAACTCGAATTAAACTTTAAAAATGTAGTAACTATTTTTAACTTTATTTTTGTCTAATTATAAATTAATTGTTGAGTTAATTAAGAGTAAGACTATTTAATTTAAGACTCCTAATCGTTTAGAGAATAAATTCCGCAATTTTGTTAGAAAAAATGATTAAATTAAGAATTTAACCATGAAATCTACATTATGTCAAATAAAACACCTTTTTGTTATCATTTGTTTCAATCGATTGCAAATAATGTACTAATTAGCTCTAATTCTAATTTAAATTTTAATTAATGAGTAAATTAAAAGGTGAAATTGTTAGTTAACAATTGTAATTATTTGAAGGATAATTTTTCGTAATTTTCAATAAAATGATTGAGGTTATGCACCTAATTATGCAATTTTAAATTATTTATAAATTTTGGACGAATTATGATTATGCAATGCAAAATAATTCACAAATAACACTGAACTTCGACAATAATTTATAAAAACTAATTAATTTATTAAATTTTAGTAGGAGTATATAATAGGTTACATGCTCACAATATCGATATAATAAAAATACATCTTAAAATATTTGGACAAACTTCACACATTTTGATATTTAATAAGCGAAATATGTTATCTAATTGAAACGGAGAGATTACTATCTTTCAACAAGTCACTTTCCTACATTAATATAGCTATACACAAAAGGTTGGTAGAAGAAGTTTAATCGGACTATTACTTTTCTAGATTAACTAGTGACGTGTTCAATATTTTTTTGACTAATTCATTTTGTTTGGTAATAATCATAATGCTTGACCACGTGATTTGTGATCGCAATTGAATCCTACGAATCATGTTATTTGTTTGCTCATTATTGTCCTCTAAGTGGGCTTCCAAGTTTAACTTCTCTACATTAATAGCGTAAAAAAAATTATTTTATCCAAAAATTAACTATAAGTAATTATTCGTAAAATAATAATCACGAGTCAACCACCCCTCCCCCTCCCAAAAAAAAAAATTTGCTCCTCACTGACCACGATTTCAGAGCTTCTGCTCGTGTGAGCTCGCTCACATTGTTGCTAGCCTAGCTAAAAGAGGAGATTTTTACGGCAAGTGACCAACCGTAAAAAAAAAATACAATTACTAACGTAAAAGCAAAATAAATTATTTGTATAACGGATTAAAATTACCTGCTATAATGGATTAAAATATATTATGATTATATACTTTGTTAAATCTTTCCAATCTTTAGTCCTCAAGAGCCATTAGCTGTAATAAGAAAAAACCCATTTCTCCCATAATTGCGTCCACGTACATTTAATCTATTTAATGGGTCGCTATTGCCGCGTCCATATGCACCTCTCAAAATGTCAATATATTTCCAACTTTACCCCCACATAAAATATTGATTATAACTAATCATTCATTTGTACCTACTAATATCTCACACCCTTTTTCGTAAATTTACAAAATTTAATCAATTATTGTTACGTACTTTAAATATAGCGAAAATATAGAAACATAAAAACACCACAAAAAACAAGAATTCTACACATTCATTGTCTCTGAAATGGCTCCGGCAAAAAATGAAGCTGGAGCTGACATTCCTCTGTTGCCAAAGACAAAATCTAATACTAAGGAAAACCAGCTACTGATTTTGAGAGCAGTTTTTAATGTTTCAACAAGTATTATTGGTGCTGGAATTATGTCTGTTCCAGCAACTCTGAAAGTCTTAGGTGTAATTCCAGTTTTTATATTGATTGTGTTAGTTGCTTTGTTGGTTGACATATCGGTTGATTTCATGTTGAGGTTTACATATGCGGGCGAGTCGAAAACTTATGCTGCATTAATGAATGAGTCTTTTGGAAAGATTGGTTCTGTTGCTGTGCAAATTGCTGTTATGTTCACTAATCTTGGTTGCTTGATTATGTACCTTATTATTATTGGTAAGAATAAATTTAACTTCTTGATTCTATAACTTTGTTGTTTATGTGTACAATATGTTTTGTCTGAATTAAGCAAGTCATATCTGGCTTTCATCAGCCGGGGTTTATCGGAAACTGCCTCTCTCTAGGTAGGGGTAAGGTCTGCGTACACAATACCCTTCCCAAACCTTAATTTATGGGATTATACTGGATTTTTTGTTGTTATTGTTGTTGTTGTTGTTGTATATCTGGCTTTTCATCAACTTCTAGAGCCAAAAACTATTTGGTTCTTTCCTTTTTTAGTTGAAAACAAAGTAAAAGCGAAATTAGTACCGTCTCCGTCCCAATTTATGTTACGTGTTTAACTGGTACGGAATTTAAGAATAAAAGAAAGATATTTGAAAGTTGTGGTTTCAAACAAGCCACTATATCTCGTTAAGGGCGAAATGAGAAGTTTGAAGTTAACTTGTTACTAAATAAAAATGTCTTTGGTTTTTGGACGGACTAAAAAGGACAGAGTTTCACATAAACTGAGAGTGAGGGGTATATATATTTTGGAGTAGTTTGAGGCTAAAAAGATAATCTTGGACTGGTTAAAAGAAGTTAACTGTTGAATGACTCTTTAGATAAAGAACAATAGAGCTTTAGTATCATTTTGTACATTTTCTTTTACGCCAGCTTACGCTGCACCTCGACTAATTTCACGTGATACCAGTTATCTCCCATTTATCTGTAAATGTTGAATTACTTGATTTACATATCTATTGTTTTTGGATTTACCTTTTCTGGAGCTTTTTCTAATGATAATCTGATGCATAACTTAAATTTAAGATATATGCTTAGGAATTAAGTTGAATGGAATTGAGTGATTGATTCATCTGGTAATAATTTCTATTATTTTCTATGAGCAGGAGATGTTCTATCAGGACAAGGAGAACATTTTGGTGTTCTACAAGAATGGTTTGGGATTCATTGGTGGAATTCTCGTAATTTCGCCATCCTTTTCATTGTCTTGTTTGTTATGCTTCCTCTAGTCCTCTATCGACGAATTGGTCAGTACATACTACCTCTTTTGCCATTGCATTTCTCTAAGATTCGTTGTCCTAGCCGATATATATGTGTCCAAATCAGTGAAGAATTGCTGACATTTCGTTTATGTGTGGCGTGTGATTGCAGAATCATTGTGGTTGAGTTCAGCATTAGCAGTTCTCCTAGCAATTGTATTTGTTGTAATATGTTCAGTAATGGCAATTATAGCAATCCTAAAAGGGAAAACAGTAAGTCCAAGAATATTACCTCAGATGGATAATGAAACATCTTTCTTCAACCTTTTCACCGCGGTCCCTGTCATTGTTACAGCATTTACATTTCATTTCAATGGTAAGAAGTAAGAACCCCACAGTCGTTTCGATTCTTGTTTAGTTTTATGTTAAATTGAATGATGGATAACCTGTTATGCAGTTCACCCTATTGGAACTGAGTTGGGAAAACCAGCAGCTATGTCGTCCGCTGTCAAGATTTCATTAGTACTATGTGCAGCTATCTATTTTTCAATTGCCATTTTCGGGTACCTTTTATTCGGGGATTCAATCATGCCAGACATACTTGTAAATTTCGGCAAATCTTCTGGTACTTCAGCAATCAGTTCTATGCTCAACGACGTAGTTCGTTTGAGCTATGCATTTCACCTAATGCTGGTGTTTCCTCTCTTGAACTTCTCCTTAAGGGCCAATATAGATGAACTCATTTTCCCTAAGAAACCCTTTTTGGCCTCTGACAACAAACGATTCGTGTCTCTTAGTTTGGTTTTGTTGGCGCTCTCATATATAGCGGCCATTTTTATCCCGTCTATATGGTACATTTTCCAGTTCATGGGATCAACTACTGGTGTTTGCCTTGCTTTCATATTTCCAGGTGCAATTGCCCTCAGGTATCTGTCTTTCTCTCGTTCGCGTTTATCCTATTAGCGATTTTAAGTTATTTTCGTTCTATTATTTGTGCTAACATATTGATTTCTTGTTTGACAGAGATGTCCATGGTATATCTTCGCGAAAAGATAAGATCATTGCAGTGATCATGATTGTCCAAGCAGTTGTGACTAGCCTTATAACAATTGCTACTAATATCTACAATATGAGTGGAAATAGTTCATAGTTTCTTGCTTGTCAATTTCATTTTCTTCATTTTCTAAATTTTTTTTGTGGATGAGTTTGTTTGTATACTTAGGACTGAGGCATAGTTGTTATTGTTGTTGTCGAGTTTGTCTGTATTCTTATGTAACAGTATCAAAATGTCCAGCATTTTTGTGTGAATACAAAGTTAAGCCAAATTTAGGATAAACAAGTTCATTTTTCCATATTTACAAAACGAAGATTCATTTCTGAACATCCTTGAAGCTGAAATGCCACTCATCAGAAAAAAGGGCAGTCGGGTGCACTAAGGTCTCGTTATGCGTGAAGTTCGGAGAAGGGTCAGACCATAAGGGTCTATTGTACACAGTCTTACCCTACATTTTTCCAAGAGACTATTTTCACGACTCGAACCCGTGACATCCTGGTGATATGACTGCAACTTTACCAGTTACGCCAAGACTCCCCATCAAATGCCACTCATCGGAAATCCATAAAATTAGATGTTTGATTTCATTTTTATTAAGAGGAGAAACATACTTCCCAATCAACAAAGTGTATGGACAAATGCATGAAAATTTCCCTCTTGGTAGGAAAATAGAAATCATGCATCAACAACAATAGGATTGAGAGGAACTTAAAAATATCTCTCTAGTTTAAACAATACAAGAGATGCTTAACAACAATAACAACAAACTCAGTATAATCTCACAAAGCGGGGTCTGAAGAGGATGGAGTGTAGGTAGCTTACGCCGACCTTGATCATCTGCAACCTCATCATCACCTAGCTTCGCGAATGTCTTGCTTTCAAGATTGTAACTTATTGCCTTACAATCACCAGGAATTGCCAGTACCATAAATGCATCCTCTTCTCGTCTACCTCGAACCAGAGATAATATCACGAAGTTATAATAATCAATTTCAAAAGGATCAAGGTATGTATTAGTCATCTTAGGAAAAGCAGTATCAATAGTCTCGTTTCATCTCATATACATCAAACTGGATTTGTGGATTAGAAATTTGTATAAGGTGCAAATGATCACAAGATTCACCAAAATAACTAATGGTTAATGATATGTTATTATGGGGCACAGGTGGCATTGTCATTATAATGAGTTTAAGGTCTCTTAGTCTTATATTTTGAGGATCTAACAAACTTTCTGCTTAGAAACAGATAAAGGTTCTGATGCATGCCTGGTACAATCATTCAGCAATAGACTCAAAGTAATCTGGACAGTGTACTTTGTGAATCCACAAGAAACAGTTTCGGGACCTGACCCCTTGATGTTTCCCTAGCAAAAGTACAATTCAACTCTACAGCTGTAAAGCAGCTGCAGAAAGTGACTGCCTGCAACTGTGCACACTATAGTGCAGAAACAGTGCAGCAGTCACTTCCCATTGGAGCAAGTGTGTACCAACTATGAATAGACATCATCCTTGGGATGTCTTGAAGATATAGTAGCATGGTGCAAGGCAAACAAGATATTCACTTGGGTATTTACTAAATATTTTCTCAAGCATTGAAGAGCTGAACTTGCATTGAAGTCTCAAGTGTGTCAAGAACAAGAAGACAACTCCACTACGGACCAGTTCCACTACGAGTATAGATATGCCCTTAGTTGAGTTGTAATCTTGTATTTTGTTCTCTAGTGTAACTCCTATCTTGCTTTCTTAGAAGCCTTGTTTTAGGAAACCCAAATCATAAACCATCTGAGTTTGTTGTGACTAGAGTTAGTCATAGGATAAAGTCTTTATAACTAGTGAGTGACAAAGTGGCTTGTGATAAGTGTATTACAAGTTAGTGTGATTGAAGTCTTTGTAATATAGTCATTACAAAGTGGCTTGTAATAGTTGAGTTACAAGTTAATGAAGTTGTAATCCTACCAGCGTAGGTCGTGGTTTTTGTCCCCTTGAGTTGAGATGTTTTCACGTAAAAATCCATCTCATTTACATACTGATTCTAGCAATTAACACTGACGGAACTGATATAGGACCAGGTCTCTATACAGTGGTGGAATCATATAAACTATCAATTGGTTTCAGAGCAGGTTCTTTCTAAGAGGTTAACACCTAGAAAGAATCTCAAATGGATGCTCCACCTAACTTTGAAGAAGGACAATCAACCTACAGACCTCCTAGATTCAATGGTCAGTATTACGGATGGTGGAAGACTCGTATGCATAATTTTATAATGGCAGAAGACTCCGAGTTGTGGGACGTCATTTGTGATGGTCCACATGTTCCCATGAAGAAGGTTGGAGAAGAACTTGGTTTGATGGTGCCTAAAACCAGAAAAGAATACAGCGACATCGACAGAAAATTTGTAGAGAAGAACCTTCGTGCCAAGAAGATCTTGGTATGTGGTATAGGACCTGATGAGTACAATAGAATCTCAGCTTGTCAATCTTCCAAGGAGATATGGGAAGCATTGCAAATGGCACATGAAGGAACTACTCAGGTTAAACAGTCCAAGATTGACATGCTCACCACTGAGTATGAGCTATTTAGGATGAAGGCTGATGAGTCTATACAAGATATGCACACTAGATTCACATCTACCATAAATGAGCTTCACTCACTGGGAGAAATTATTCCTAGAAACAAGCTGGTACGGAAGGTTCTTAGTGTTTTACCTGGCTCTTAGGAGAGAAATGTGAACGCCATCACTGAAGCCAAATATCTAAAAAAAATCTAACCATGGACGAGCTGATTGGAAATCTGAAGACGTATGAGATGAAGAGAAAGAAAGACAGTGAAAGAAGAGAACCAAAGAAGGAGAAGAACCTGGTGCTCAAGGCTGAAAATAACGACTCACGTGAAGAAGATAGTGACATGGCTTATCTCATTAAAAGATTTCAAAAGATAATTCAAATAAATAGTGGCATACCGACGAGAGGCAGTTCAAGTAAACCAAGGAATTATGATCTCTGTCACAAGTGTGGAAAGCCAAGGCACTTCATCAAAGATTTTCCACTTCTGAAGCAGGACCCCTACAAACACAACTCTGACAAAACTACAAAAAAGAACTTGGTTCCTGACAAACGATTCAGCCGAAAAAATGCAGCTGACAATGTTGTGAAGCAAGCTCTTGCTGCATGGGGAGACTCCTCCAATGAATCAGAAGAGGAACCATATGCAGGAAACAGTTCCATGATGGCAGTAGAAAACGAAGCAAAGGAATATGATTTGATGTTTGCACTAATGGACCAGTCTGATAATGATGAAGAGGATGACAATGATGAGGTAAATTTCAGGGATGTTCAGAGAAATCTGAAGTCCTACCCTCTAAGAAATTAAAGTCATTAGAAAATTTTCTAATTGATGTATACTATAGGTATGTTGATAATAAGGATGTCTTGACCATAGAGTTAGAGAGGCTGAGCAATCTAGAGATGATCTAGTGGTATGTGTGATTGATTTGAAGGAGACCATAGATAACATTGAAAAATAAAAGTAAGTCCTAATTGGAAAAATAAATAGTGTAGAAAATGAGAGAGATGATTTAATGGTAGTAGTTGTTGACCTGAAGGAGACCATAGAGAAAGTTAGCAAATAAAAGAACACTCTAGAAGAAAAACTGCAGTTACTGAGCTAGAAAGGGATGACCTTTTGGTGATAATCACATATCTGGAGGAAACAATTGAGGATCTCAAATCAGAACATAGACCTGTAAGTATTGAGAAAGGGAAGAAAGTAGCCAGTGAGACACACATCAAGCTAGAGAAGGAATTGAATGACATGAAAGCTTGTGTGGTGAACTAGAGAAGAATATGCAACTTAAAGCTGAATTGGAGAAAGTAAAAATGGATCTTGAGAAATCTCTTAAAAAAGGATACATCCCCTTCTTGCAGGGCTTTCAGTGAGAGAAAGTACATGATGTTCCCAGTCATATGCTTTGAGCATCCACTCTCCATGATCCATTGTAGTCATGTTCCTCTCACTGGTCTCTGCACATATAGATTACGGGTTAGATTTAGGAACCCAAACAAGTTTGGGTCCCTTGTAATGAGGAAAATGGCGGATAAGAGCTTTTCTAGTCCATGCAGGCAAGATACAGTTTTTACAAGTGGCACCTGGTCCCCTTTTAGTAGTCACTTTTTCAGCACTTTATTTTTCTGAACAGATTGAACCCCGGCTTGGTAGTTCTCTTTGAAGTGCCCATTGTTCCCACAGTGGGTACAAAGCCAGTGGTCAAGAACAGTGACTTACTTGCTGTGAGGGTTGTAAGGAATTTTCTCCTTTTGGAACCCGACACCCTGCCTGTTTCCACTGTTATTGAAGTACATGGCAGTGACAACAACTGAAGACCAATTCCTGGCAATGGAAAAAAGGGATACATCCTCGACGTTAGAAGAGTTGGAAAGTCTCTTTTGCACTTAATTGAGAATGCGTACTATGTAGATGGGCTGAAGTACAGTCTCTTTAGCGTCTCCCAAATCTGTGATAAAGGGAACAAAGTAGAGTTCTTGTCTAAAGTGTGCACAGTTACTAGTCTGGTAACTAGGGAAGTGGTTCTAGTAGCCAAAAGGTACAAGAACATCTATGCTGCTGACTTTGAATCTCTGGAAGCTGGTGATATGAGTTTCTTGAAGGCAGTTGATGATGATGCAAGACTATGGCATAGAATATTGGGGCATGCAAGATTCTCACTTCTGAATAAATTGATACAGAAGGACCTAGTTCGTGGTATGCCAAATTCAAAATTCAAGGAGCACAAAGTATGTGATGCATGTGCTAGAGGAAAACATGTGAAATCATCCTTTAAGCCAAACAAGGATGTTAGCACTTCAAAACCTCTCTAAGTCCTTCACATGGATCTATGCGGTCCTATGAGAATACAAAGCAGAGGTGAAAATGGAATTGAAGGTAGCTTGTATCAGATCTGATCATGGAATAGAATTCGACAATGCCAAATTTGATGAATTTTGCAATGAAAATGGGATCACTCATAACTTCTCAGCCCCAAGAACTCTTCAGTAAAATGGTGTTGTTGAAAGGAAGAACAGAACTCTAGAAGACATTGCACGGACAATGCTTATTGACAGGGGAATTGCAAAAAATTTCTGGGCAGAGGCAATAAACACTGCGTGCTATTTGGTGAACAAGTGCATGATCAGGTCCCTATTGAACAGAACCCCTTATGATCTACTCAATGGAAAAAATCCTAAGATAACTCATTTGAGAACCTTTGGATGCAAATGTCATGTTCTCAACAATGGGAAGGACCAGCTTGGGAAGTTTGATGCAAAAAGTGATGAAGGAATTTTTCTGGGATATTCTTCTCAAAGTGAAGCCTACAAAGTCTACAACAAAAGGACACAATGTGTGGAAGAAAGTGTTCATGTGATATTCAACGAGACACCTTCTTCGAACAAGGAAGGAGACAGTGATGATCAAGACAATGAGCCACTTTTGGTACCTGGAGAAATATCTGATGTCTAAAATGGTAAAGCTGACATGATGAGTCAGACAAATGAAGCAAGTGAAGACAATGCAGCATCCTCGTCCGCTTTACCAGAGGAACCTGGTACCCAATTACTACCACTGAAGCTGAAGAAAGGGTTGGAGATGCAGTGCTAGGCACTCCACAGGTAGCTGAACGAGGAATGCAGGGAAACCCATCCGATTTACCCAGTTCCTCTACCAATCAGATCCAAGCCCTAAACTGGAAACACAAAAGATCCCATCCACTTCATAACATAATCACCCCCTTAATTCTGGAATCCAAACACGATCAAAAACCAAAAATTCCCTAGTCTTTTCTGCCTTTTTATCTCAAATAGAACCCAAAAATATCAAGGAATCCCTGAAGGATGCAGACTGGATTACAGCTATGCAAGAGGAGCTGCATCAGTTTGAGAGAAACAAGGTATGACACCTGGTACCTAGACACTCTAACAGAACCATAATCGGAACCAGTGGCTGTTCAGGAATAAGATGGATAAAAATGGAAATACTACAAGGAACAAAGCAAGGCTTGTTGTCCAAGGTTACAACCAGGGGGAAGGGATCGACTATGACAAGACGATTTCCCTAGTTGCTCGCATGGAAGCCATAAGGATCCTCATCGCCTTTGCATCACATATGGAATTCACCTTGTTTCAAATAGATTTGAAGACTACCTTTTTGAATAGTTTTCTTAAGGAAGAGGTCTATGTCAAGCAGCCTCCAGGCTTTGAATTCCATGTGCATCCTGAAAATGTATTCAAATTGGACAAGGATCTATACGGATTGAAGCAGGCCCCTTGAGCCTGGTATGAGAGGTTATCCAAGTTTCTCTTGGAAAATGGGTTCACTCGAGGAAAGATTGACAATACGTTGTTTTTGAAGAAACGGGGAAGGAACCTGCTCATTGTTCATGTAGATGACATCATATTTGGGGCTACAATAGACACATTATGCGAAGAATTTGCCAAACTCATGGGCAGTGAGTTTGAAATGAGTATGATGGGGGAACTGAACGTCTTCATGGGTCTTCAAGTAAAGCAGTCCACAAAAGGGACCTATATCAGTCAGCAGAAATACATCAAAGAACTGCTAAAAATATTTGATATGGAAGCATCAAAGGTGATTGACACCCCTATTGTTGTTGCTACCAAGCTAGATATGGATGATTCTGGATCATCTGTGAATCAAACAATGTATCGGGGCATCATTGGATCTCTACTCTACCTCACTGCAAGTAGGCCAGACATTGTATTAAGTGTGGGACTGTGTCCAAGGTTTCAATCAAATCCGAAGGAATCTCATCTAAAGGCGGCCAAGAGAATTCTGAGATATCTTAAGGGCACACATGACCTAGTTCTGTACTATCCTTCAGGTGACAATTTAACCTTGTTGGTTATGATGATGTTGATTATGCAGGTTATCTGGTGGACAGGAAAAGCACTTCTGGAATGGATCATTTCCTTGGATCATGCCTAATATCATGGGGTACAAGGAAACAAAATTTTGTTGCCCTCTCAACAGCTGAAGCAGAATATGTCGCAGCTGCATCTTGGTGTGCTCAGCTGCTGTGGATAAAGCAACAACTGGAAGATTTTGGAGTATACATTGATTGTGTACCACTACAGGTAGACACGCATGATGATTATAGAAGCTAAAGGTACAGTGTTGGAACTACAAAAGAGAGCTGTAAACACTTTTACAAAAAAAAATGTCAGGAACCTGGTTCCGGTACCACAAGTTAGTGGTAATGTGTTTTTCTCATGTTTTTTCTCAGCAAAATTAATGTAACCGCCACATCATCCAACTTTTCAGAGTCTGTATGTCACGTCCTATCTCTCAAATCCTTTCACTTCCTCTACATGTTTTGTCTTCCCCAAAACCTACCGCTATTTTGAATTTCGTCTGAACTCGTTCCTCTCCCCCCCTCTTTATTACCCCTTCTTCCTTAAAGCCCTATCACTCCTTCTGAATAATTCTTTCCCATTAGAACCCACTGTCACTCATCCCACAATGGCCAACGAACAAACCTCTCCATCTCCTGCTATCCACCCCACTCTCACACCACCTGCAAGTCAGCCCTCCACTAACCCTGATATCGTTGTACCCATACCTATTTCCTCATCACCTCATGTCTCCATTACTTCACCTTCAAACCCTACTTCTCTTCCTCCTTCTGATTTAACCGAAGCGCCCTTGGAAGGTGATACGCCTCATGCATCTAAGGTTTCTGAAGAAGACCCTGATCAATATTTGAACTCTTCATTCTCGATTCTGTGACTCCCATGGAGTCACCAGAAAAATAAGCGGTTCAAAATATCATGGCCATTGTCGCCGTGAGTCTTATGAATGAAGGATCCACTTCTCTTCCTGAGTCTCAGGGGGAGGAAACTCCATTTTTAAGGGATGATGGGGCTATGGTTTTGTTTGGGTCTCCGGCTCATGAGTCTGTCACAGAAAAACCTGCTGGAGAACCTATTTCTCCTTCAGCAGAAACGAACCAGGAACCCATCTTCTACACTAAACCCTTGGAGTCTGTTCCTCCCATTGATGTGCCTTTTAACGAAGATGATGAAGATAAAATGGTTCCCAGTGCTCGTTTTAAGATTCGCAAACCAGAAGTTACTCCTGAGTCCTCGTCCAAGCGAACTTCTACTCGATTTCAGAAGAAATAGGCTCTCGAATCTACCTTGCAGAAGAGCAAGAAGAGTCATAAGAAGAAGAAGAAGAGGTTGATGAAGCAAGGGCAGATTGTGGCTAACAAGGATATTCCAGTGGTTGAGGTTGATGAAGATGCTAAAGAGGAACCTAGTTCCTTAGTAAAAAAATCTTCTAAGGTCCAGAAGTCTGTGGTTGGAGCTTCCACGGAAGCTGTTGAAAAACAAGGTGCAACATCTGTGAAGAGTGGTGGCAAATCCAAAAAGGTTGTGGTTGCTATAGAGTTGTCTGAGAGTGGTACCATGGAAGTTGAGCGTGAGAAAGAAAAGTCTGTTGAAAAGTCTTGAAAATGAAAGCGGGAAACTGTGGGAAGACCTGGTTCAATGAATACTATACCAAGTGACAGTGGACTTGGGCAAGAGGGATTGAGAACACAAAAAGTCTTGTAGGGTCGCATGTTTGACCCAGAAATTTCGGACATGGCAGGTATGAGGCAAGTTTTGGAGATGGTGGAATTCCAGCAATGGGGTCACTTGTTCAAAGAGGAAGTGCCTAAGTTTTATGAAGATGAGGTGCAAAACTTCTATGCTGCTCTCTTCACTGTTGTAGGGGACCACATTTGCGTGCTAGTAAATGGAGTTAATATTGTGCTTGATGCTGCTGCATTGAGAAAAGCTCTCCAGGTTCCGTGTGAGGGGATGTCCTCGGTCAAGAGTGCTTGTGGAGATAACTTTAGGAGGGCTATTGTGAAAGAACAAGAAATCCAGCAGGGAAGCGGGTTCATAAGAAAGAACTAATATCGGTGTATCAGCTCCACTTTGAATTGGTCAACAAGGTTCTTTTACCCCGTGCTGAGAGAAGGTCTATTGCTTCTAAGTCTGACATGGTCTTGATGGAGGCTCTTGATGATTTCACACCCATAAATCTGCCAGCCATTATGATAGAACACATGTAGAAGGTGGCGAACATTCAAGATGGCAATCATGGGCTCCCATACGGGTTTCTCCTCACTCGAGTATTTCAGTTCTACAAGGTGCCTCTGACTAACCCAAAGGTAGGAACCCGCAAGCAGACCTTCTCTAAAATAACTCTAGAAGAGTGTGAGTGTATAGAAAAGGATGGGGGAAGCTGTATTGGTAAAAAATAGTTTCACACGTAAGCCATCTTTTGACAACTCAGCCAGCCACGTGGACACAGGAAAACGCGACAGCTAGATGTGATTCTTTGAAGAGAAACGGTACAAAGAGGCACAGTTCAGTAAACCCACGAACTTATCAACCACGGGAAACTCAACTTGATCAAAATGGGAGAGAGGCACGGTCAGAATGAATCTAGGCAAAGCTACGGGCAGATTCAAAGACCCACAATTGATTACTCGAACGTTATGTAACCGAACCCCAATTACCGTTATCCTTTGTAACGCCTCATTAATGTCATAATTAGTCATTAATGAGTAACCATAGCAAGAGTCGTACGTTATAAGAATCTCCTATATAAGGGAGGGGAATACAGCTTGTAAAGGCATCTGATTCTCGAATACAATTAACTTCGATTTTCTATATTTCTGCAATATTGTCTATTATTCATTTTTCTCCATTACCTTGATTATCAGTAACCCGTATTCATCTTAAAAATAAGCTTTAGTCAAAGGGTCTAATTCTTTGGTTAAACAGATTGGTTCCGTTACCGGGAATCTGATAATCTTTGTTTACTTTTCAAGTGATATCCTCTGAATTATGTCAAACTCCAACGATAAAAACCAGAAAAAGAGTGCAACCCAAGTCCCATCGCCTTCAGGAATCCCACGTGGTTCGAGGGAGCAATCCCCAGAAAGATCCATAACAACAATGGTATTGTGTAAAGCAAATGATTGCAGAGTATGTGAGCCAAGCTTTGCAAGAATTTGCGAGAGGATTACCGGCAGCGTTACCTACACCGCCGACGCCACCCCCCAATAACACCATCACCATGGAAAATCCTCAATCTGGGTTGGCAAACTCAGGAAGAGGAGATACTCCTAATGAATCTCTCGAAACGAGACCAGGTATATCTAATAACTCAGAATTACAAAATTTACTGCTAACCATGCAGAAACAGATGAAGGAGAAGAACGATCGCATCGAACAAATTCCTGGAGAACCACCTATCATCAAAGGCATCGATGTTGATAGATATTCTCAACAACCTTGGAAACCAAGTACGACACCCTTGCCTATACCCAAGAAGTTTGAAATGCCTGACGTTCCAAAATATGATGGAACAACTGACCCACACGACCATGTGACTGCTTTCACTACTGGGGTAAAAGGCAATGACTTAACGAAACAAGAGATTGAATCGGTCCCTGTCAAAAAATTTGGGGAAACCTACCAAAAGGGCCCTAACCTGGTATTCTCTTCTCCTGAAAATTCTATTGACTCTTTTGCTGAGCCTGCAGATTCGTTTATAAAAGCACACTCTGGTGCACAAAAAGTTAAGAAGAGAATGGAAGACATATTCAAAATAAAACAAGGAGACACAGAACTACTCTGGGAGTTTGTAGACAGGTTTCAACGAGAAAGAATGCAGTTTCCCAGGGTGCCTGATAATTGGCCAGCCATGGAATTTGCAAGCAACCTAAACGATAAAAGCTCAGAATCCACGAGACGACTTAAGAAAAGTCGAAGAGAATTCCTCGCTACAACATGGAACGATGTATATAACAGGTATAGTACTAAACTCATAATAGAAGAAGATATCATTGCTCGTTCGAGAGATAAAGATCATTCCAGATCCAGACGTCCTGAATCAGATAGAAGATCAGGTAAAAATAGGTNACGTAGTTTCATCCTCGTCTAGATCCAGAAAAGATCGAGATGAACGACCTAGAGGTAGTACTCACATTGGGGATCATATCTTTAATGTAAGTACTACTGAACTTGTCTCAATATTGAGGAACATGGGAGACAAGGTTAAGTGGCCCAAAGAGATGCGGTCAAATCCAAGTAGAAGAAACCCAGATCACTAGTGTGAATTTCACAACGATCATGGGCACAAAGCTGCGGATTGCAGATTATTACAAGGTGAAGTAGAAAATTTATTAAAACAGTGCTATTTAACAGAATTGCTTAGTGATAAAGGTAAACAGGCATATATGAGGAACATGCAGGAGCCCCCAAAGCCTCCTTCTCCAAAACGAACTGTCAACGTGATACACGGGGGTGAATAAGTAAACGGAGTGATTTGCAAAACAAAAACAAATTAACAATTACACATGGGAAACGGGTTCGTGAAAATATGGAAGAAGATGACATAACCTTTGATGATGTAGATATCAGCAGATTAATGCTTCCACATAATGATGCTCTGGTAATATATTTACTTATTCATGACAAGTAACGTAAAAAGAGTGTTGATTGATCTAGGAAGTTCAGTCAATATCATTTTGCTAAGAGTCGTGGAAGAAATGCT
>MDKI01195623.1:0-13038 GCA_005239505.1 Nicotiana paniculata | reverse complement strand
TGTTCATTTAGTACTCCGTTGTAAATAAGCTTCCTGAAAAAGCTTATCCATATGGGACACTGCTGTAAATATGTTTATCTATTTAGTTCTCTATTGGAGATAAGCCTCCTGAAGAAGCTTATCATTTTGGTACTCCGTTATAGATAAACATTACCCCGATAGAAGATTGTTTACATCTGGTACAGTAGCAGCTTACAAGCAACTTATAAGCAGCTTAGACAGCAGCTTGCAGTAGCAACTTACAAGCAGCTTACACAGCAGCATACAGTAGCAACTTACAAGCAACTTACGAACAACTTACAAGTAGCTTACACAACAACTTGCAGTAACATCTTCCTTTATTTTATAAATAGAAGGCGATTTCAATTGTACATCAATTTTAAAAATTTAATAATATATCAATTTTTCTCCGTAGTTTTTAGTTTATTTACCTTAGGGTCCTTATTTAGATATAACTCCAAATTCATAGCCAAGAAAATGATGGGGTGGGAAGACCGAAGATTCCAGTAGAATCATTTCTTTCGTTTTGCTCGGAGACCAATTTTCCGGCGAGAGAGATAAGCTTTTTCCAACGAGGTTCATCAATGATTCCTTAGTGGGTTCTCTGTTTTGGCTATTCTTTGTCGTTTCATATTTATATTAGTTTTGGAAAAATTTTAGATCCAAATTTCGAATATGGATGGTGAGTATAGGGCGTGATGGACAAGAAGGTAGGTAGGGGAAGGGGTCTAATGGAAAAAATGTGTTTAATTGGTTGGACGGAAGGTGGATTTGGGAAAAGGGTATGGAGACGCAGAAGATGGGAAGAAAAGTGTGAGCCGATCACCTGCAAATGGGTTTTTCGCTTGAAGAAAATTTCAGATGGTTCCATTAACAGGTTTAAAGCTCGTCTAGTTGCTCGTGAGTTTTCTCTAAACTATGGACTGGATTATGAGGAGACGTTCAGCCCGGTGACGAAGATGGTAACTGTCAGGTCATCTCGCTTGTTGCTTTCAACTGTTGGAAATTGTGGCAACTTGACGTAAAAAAATGTATTTCTATATCGAGAGTTGGATCGAGAAGTCTTTATGGAGCAACCTCATGGCTTTGTCTCTAAGCAATTTCCAAATCATGTTTGCCGTTTGAAGAAAGCACTCTATGGCCTAAAACAAGCACCACGAGCTTGGTATGGTAAAGTTGTTCGATACTAAAGTTTCTTATTTGGATTCTAGTTTATTTATAAAATTAGAATCAAATGTGCATCTCCTGATATTATTATATGTTGACTGGAGAAAATGAATCAGAAATTTCTGCTTTGAGGAATGAGTTGTCTGTTTGTTTTGAGATGAAAATTTTAGGGGAGATCGGGTGTTTTCTAGGTCTAGAGGTGGAAAAATAAAATCAAGGTTATTTGTTTCTCAAAATGGCTATGCAGAGAGTCTCTTGGAGCATTTTGGCATGGGGGAGTCAAAAGAAAAGGCTACTCCAATGGAGCCAAATCTCAAGTTAAAGAAAAATGAAGGGAAGGCTTTGAAGGATGCGAGAAAGTTTTGACAACTTGTTGGAAGCTTAATTTATCTGACCATCATAAGGTCAGAAATTTCTTACTCAGTTAGTGTCGTTTCTCAATTGATGCATAATCCAACAACTTGTCATTTAGATGCTGCAAAAAGGATTCTGCGCTACGTGAAAAGATCTTTTGGTCTTGGGCTTTGGTACAAGAGATGTGATCATTTTTTATTGAGCGGATTTACTGATGCAAATTGGGCAGGAGATACAAATGATCGTCACCCAACTTCGGGTTACTGTTTTAACACTGGTTCACCAGTAGTTTCCTGGTGTAGCAAGAAGCAGGACGTTGTTGCTCTATCTAGCACCGAAGCTGAAAATATTGCAGCAACCATGGCTGCACAAGAGCGCATTTGGTTGAAGAGGCAGATCAGAGACATGTTCCACAAAGTAGACCATGCTGTGCAAATCAAGTGTGATAATGAAAGTGCGATCAAACATGCATCGAACCCAATTTTCCATGCCCGAACGAAGCATATCGAGGTCCTACATCATCTTTTCGTGAGAAAATTTTAAGTGGAGATCGAAGTCACAAGTGTTCGCACCAATGCTCAAGCAGCTGATATATTCACAACAGCTTTGGTGAAGCCAAAGTTTCAATACTTTCGAGATGCTCTAGGAGTCGTTGATCTTAAGCTTGCACTATGGGGGAAATAAACAAATTAGTGCAACTTACTGCCTTGCATTATGCAGTGTTGTTTTTTTCTTAAACGGCATTTACTAAGTCAAAATAACTATCCAGGTGAGGTTTGTTCACCTTAGAAAGTGGCCTGGGAGTTAGGAGTTTAGGAGTAAATAGTGGTGTATCAGTAGAGTGATTTTAGAAGTTAATTTATTGGAATAAACATTATAAAATAGGAGCTATATCATTAGTAGTAATCCATCTTCATATATAGTAAATATGCATTACTTTCTTCAAAATTTAGTTGGTGTATTTTTTTCTATTCAGTAAAAGCTCTCTCTTGTTTTGTTCCTTGACCTTATTTTTTCTTTCAAATATATATTTGTTATAAGTTTCTTTATTTGTTTTGTCAGCAGGTGAAGCCTATATAAAGAAAACAAGCCAAACAGATAATGTTGCAATTTGGCATGCTCAGTTGGGTCATGTAGGCTATCAAGTTTCTTCTAAGAAGTTGATAGACGGCTTGCCAACTTTGAAGATGTGCATGAGGATGTGCTTTGTCAAGTCTGCCAATTTGGCAAATGTCATCGTCTTCCTTTCAAAATATAGTCAAATCGGAGATTCACATTGTTTGAATTGGCTCATACAGACTTGTGGGACCAATGAGAACACCAAGCTATAGTGGGCATCGCTATGTTATGGTGTTGGTGGATGATCACTCAAGGTTCACTTGGGTGAAATTTTTGAAAGAGAAAAGTGAAACATTGTCTAAGTTTGTGGAGTACAAAGCTGCTGTAGAAAAAGAGTTCGGGAAAAAGATAAAATATCTTTGGAGCGACAATGGTGGAGAACACATGTCAGATGAATTATTCCTGTATTGTGATAACAATGGAATTCTTCGTCAAATAACTTGTCCTGACACCCCTCAGCAAAATGGAGTTGCAGAAAAAAACTTGACTATTTTGCTTTTATTTGTCTTTCATAGTGGCATGACAAGAATCTTCCTCGAGCGCTTTGGGCAGAAGCTATTCAATGTGCATTTCATGTGACAAATAGGTTGCCTCCATGGCCTGGTACACAAAAATCTCCCTTTGAGACTTTATATAGCGAGAAGCCAAATGTGAGTTATTTTCGGGTTTTTGGTTCTATTTGTTATGTTCATGAGTTATATTCGTGCATTTCGTGAGTATAAGCGTTACAACTTGAGGTGTGTTTTCTTTAGATTATTATGTGTGGATCAGGTGGCACGGCGCCACGGGTACGCTGTTTGGATCAGGTGGCATGCCGCCACGGGTATCATGGTGGGATCGGATTGCACACTGCAATGTTATCATGTGTGGATCGGGTTGCACGCCGCGACAGTGTGATGTTGATAGACGGCTTGCCAACTTTGAAGAATGTGCATGAGGATGTGCTTTGTCAAGTCTACCAATTTGGAAAATCTCATCGTCTTCCTTTCAAAATATCGTCAAATCGGAGATTCATATTGTTTTAATTGGCTCATACAGACTTGTGGGACCAATGAGAACACCAAGCTATAGTGGGCATCGCTATGTTATGGTGTTGGTGGATGATCACTCAAGGTTCACTTGGGTGAAATTTTTGAAAGAGAAAAGTGAAACATTGTCTAAGTTTGTGAAGTACAAAGCTGTTGTAGAAAAAGAGTTCGGGAAAAAGATAAAATGTCTTCGGAGCGACAATGGTGGAGAACACATGTCAGATGAATTCTTCCTGTATTGTGATAACAATGGAATTCTTCGTCAAATAACTTGTCCTGACACCCTTCAGCAAAACGGAGTTGCAGAAAAAACTTGACTATTTTGCTTTTATTTGTCTTTCAAAGTTGCATGACAAGAATCTTCCTCGAGCGCTTTGGGCAGAAGCTATTCAATGTGCATGTCATGTGACAAATAGGTTGCCTCCATGGCCTGGTACAGAAAAATCTCCCTGAGACTTTATATAGCGAGAAGCCAAATGTGAGTTATTTTCGGGTTTTTGGTTCTATTTGTTATGTTCATGAGTTATATTCGGGCATTTCGTGAGTATAAGCGTTACGACTCGAGGTGTGTTTTCTTTAGATTATTATGTGTGGATCAGGTGGCACGCCGCCACGGGTACGCTGTTTAGATCAGGTGGCACGCCGCCACGGGTATCATGGCTGGATCGGATTACACACTGAAATGGTATCATGTGTGGATCGGGTTGCACGCCGCGACAGTGTGATGTTGATAGACGGCTTGCCAACTTTGAAGAATGTGCATGAGGATGTGCTTTGTCAAGTCTACCAATTTGGCAAATCTCATCGTCTTCCTTTCAAAATATCGTCAAATCGGAGATTCACATTGTTTTAATTGGCTCATATAGACTTGTGGGACCAATGAGAACACCAAGCAATAGTGGGCATCGCTATGTTATGGTGTTGGTGGATGATCACTCAAGGTTCACTGGGTGAAATTTTTGAAAGAGAAAAGTGAAACATTGTCTAAGTTTGTGGAGTACAAAGCTGCTGTAGAAAAAGAGTTTGGGAAAAAAATAAAATGTCTTCGGAGCGACAATGGTGGAGAACACATGTCGGATGAATTCTTCCTGTATTGTGATAACAATGGAATTCTTCATCAAATGACTTGTCTTGACACCCCTCAGCAAAACGGAGTCTCAAAAAGAAACTTGACTATGTTGCTTTTGTTTGTCTTTCATAGTTGCATGACAAGAATCTTCCTCGAGCGCTTTGGGCAGAAGCTATTCAATGTGCATGTCATGTGACAAATAGGTTGCCTCCATGGCCAGGTGCACAAAAATCTCCCTTTGAGACTTTATATAGTGAGAAGCCAAATGTGAGTTATTTTCGGGTTTTTTGTTCTATTTGTTATGTTCATGAGTTATATTCGGGCATTTCTTGAGTATAAGCGTTACGACTTGAGGTGTTTTTTCTTTAGATTATTATGTATGGATCGGGTGGCACACCGCCACGCTGTTTGGATCAGGTGGCACGCCGCCACGGGTACGCTGTTTAGATCGAGTGGCACACCGCCACAGGTATCATGGTTGGATCAGGTTGCACGCTGAAATAGTATCATGTGTGGATCGGGTTGCACGCTGAAATAGTATCATGTGTGGATCGGGTTGCACGCCGCGATCTATTCCTATGTGTTTTGTCCCCAATTTCTGAGAAAGGTTCATGACATCTTTTCAGTTGTTAAATTAGTTACGTGGGTTGAGTAGTTCCTTCCAGGGTTATTTTTCTTGTGTATCATATTCGATTTGGTAGCTTGTTGGCACATTGTGGCATCATATGAGACCTTTGGCAGTGTCTGCGATGGCTTATTATCTGAGCGGCTTGTACTGGGTGAGACGAGATTATTGGATCTGGGATCAGTGTGATCGGATGTATATAAGGCATATTAAAGAGCAAGTATTTTTATTTGGTTCATGATGGGGTAATGGTTCTTGTCAGGAGGAGAGACTCAATGATTTGTTGACTCGGTAGTTGATTATGAACTTCTACACATCTCTTCCGTCGTGGCAGTATTGCAAGAGTTGGAACATGACTTATATGTGTCATGAGGTGTGTTGTGGGCATCATATTCGTGGAATTGTGGCTATTGTTGTCAGAGGATATTATTATGGTGATGTGAATTATGCGGTGTATGATGAGAATTCAGAACAGGTATATAATCATATTTTGGTACATTGAGTAGTGGTTGATATGGTGTTCATATGTTGAGAGTAGGCCCGGGGGAGAATTTCGGATGTTGGAATTTGGCTCTAAGGCTTATTTGACTGAATAAAAGGGAGGATCTTCAGAGTGGATTAATCTAATGTGCTCAATTAGGTTGTTGTAGCACGGGTAGGTGCACGAGATGTTGATCAATGATTTCGGCAAATTCCGGAGCAGTTCTTAGCACGTTCGAGGACGAACGTATGTTTAAGTGAGGGAGAATGTAATGACCCCGACCGGTCGTTTTGAGCTCTAGCGTGTCATTCAGCAGCTTGAGGCCTTGAGTAGCTTCACTTCAGGCATTATGACTTGTACGCGTGTCGCAATTGAACTTCGGGAAGTTCGTAGTTGATTTAGAAAGAAAATTCTCATTTCGGAAGCTTTAAGTTCGAAGAATTGACTAAGGTTTGACTTTTGAGTAAACGACCTCGGAATCGGGATCTGAAAGTTCCAACAGATTCATATGATGATTTTGAACTTTGGGCGTATGTGCGGATCGGGTTTTTGATGACCAGGGAGCGTTTCGACGCCTATTGTGGAAAGTTGGTATTTTTAAAGGATTTCATAAATTTGGGTTGAAGTTTATTTTAATGCTATCAGTGTCCGTTTGGGATTCCGATCCTGGGAATAGCTCTGTATGGTGATTCGGGTTTTAGAAGCGCGTCCGGATGTGGATTTAGCGCTCTGTGGGTCATTTTGGGGTTATTTGGCGAAAGTTGAAATTTGAATGTTTTTGGGAAGTTTGACCGGGAGTGGACTTTTTGATGTCGAGGTCGGATTTTGATTCCGGAAGTTGTAGTAGGTCCATAATGTCGAATGTGATATGTGTACAAAATTTGAGGTCAATATGACGTGATTTGATAGGTTTGGGCATCGAATGTAGAAGTATGAAGTTCTAAAGTTCATTAAGCTTGAATTGGGGTATGATTTATGGTTTCGATGTTTTTTAGTGTGATCTGAGGCCTCAAGCAGGTTTATGTTATGTATTGGGACACGTTGGTGTGTGATTGGACAGGGTCTCGGGGGCCTCGGGCTGTGATTCGGGGTGGTTTCGGACCAAGTTTGGTTGTTATGTTGCTGCTGTAGCTGGTGTTGGTGTTGTCCTTCGCGAACGTGAAGGCAGTCCCGCGTTCGCAAAGAAGGAGTTATGGTCTGTGTTGTTTGTGCTACGAGTTCGCGATCAAGGAGACGCATTCGCGAAGGCCTGGGCAGTTGAGCTTCGCGTTCATGTTTTCCCTCTCGCGTTCGCGTAAGGTAAGTTTGGCCTGGGAAGCTCTTGGCCTATGCGTTTGTATGGACGACCCGTGTTCGCGATGGTCAGGCTTGGAAAAGCATCGCGTTCGCGTGCCTGGCTTCGCGATCGCGATCGCGAAGAGGATTTGAAGCGGAAGCTAGTTGTACTTCGCGAACGCAAGGGCAGTGCCGCGTTCGTAAAGAAGAAGGCTATTGTGTTGGGCAGAATGTTTTAAAAGCGGGGTTTGAACTCATTTCGCCCATTTTCACACACCTTGGGTGATTTTGGAGAGGCTTTAAGGGGATATTTTCATCATCTATATCAAGGTAAATGATTCCCACCTATTGCAAGTTAAATACTTGGATTATATATACATTTTAGCATGGAAATTCTTGAAAAATTAGTGGAAATTTGGAGTTTTGGTAGAAAACCTAAAAATTGATATTTTTGGATTTTGACACGAATTTGGGCATGGAATTGAGAATAAATTATATATTTGAGTTCGTGATGCTATGGGTAATGTTTATCTTCAAAACATTTCGCCGGGCACGTGGGCCCGAGGGTGATTTTATCGACTTTTCGACCGGAGCTGGAAATTATTGTAAATTGGATTATAATGAGTATTAGAGTATATATTTATGGATTTGCACATTTATTGACTAGTTTTAGAGCGATGAGCATCGGTTTGAGTTGTTGGAAAGGCTTTGGAGCTGGTTATGAAATTTCGGAGCGAGGTAAGTCTCTTTTCTAACCTTGTAAGAGGGAATTAACCCCATAGGTGAATCAAATTGTTATGTGCTTTTATTTGTGGGGGCTGCGTACACATGAGGTGACGAGAGTCTATATGTAGCTACTAATTGTGCTTATATCCGGGTAGTCTAGGACCCAAATCATGTTATACTAGCGATGTTTGCACCCTACTTGTTAATTTAATTGCTTAAATAATATTAAAACTTGAAAAAGGAATCATAACAGGTTAAACTTCATTTACTTGACCGTTAATGAGAATTGATAATTCATTGAATATTTGTCTCTTAATAAATCTTGAATTGGCCGTTTTAATGTATTTTCTCTTCTTGTGGAGCGGGCCGAACGCCTTGGTAACAGATAGATGAATCTATGGCTCGTGTCATTCGACCCTCGTAAGTGCACAGTTTAATCTTATATTGGATCGGGCCGTACGACATCTGCATGAGTTGCGAATGATAAATCTTTGGAACTAATAATAATTGATATTGCTTTATCGGATTGAAATATAAACTCTTAAGTGACGAAAATAAATTTGAGAAATTCTATTAGTAAAAGAATTGTTTATTTATTTTCTTGTTCTTGAGTTTTCAGTTGTTTTACATCACCCATGCTCAATTATAATATCGATATTTTATGGTTAGCCCATAGTAAGTGTCGGAGTCGACCCCTCGTTACTACTTCTTCGAGGTTAGACTGGAGACTTACTAGGTACGTGTTGATTTACGTACTCATACTACACTTGCTGCACATTTTTGTGCAGGTACATATATGTCTAGTGGCCTTGTGGGCTCAGAGGCGCGGTTTTTGCGAGGACTTAGGTGGGCTGCATCCCATGTTATGAGTCCGCAGCACACAGAGTCTCCATCCAAGTTATTTACACTCCCCTATCTAATTGTATCCCAAACAGATGTGGTATTTTACTATATTTCCTAGTTGATGTTCATGTACTCGTGACACCAGGTTTCAGGGTGCTTATGGGTTGTCAGTATTATAGTGGTGAAAATATTGCCATTTACTCTGTAAATTTTATCTCTTACTATTTAATTGAAGAAAATTGCGATTTCAAAAAAAAAAAAAATACTAAAATGCGTAATGAAGTTAATCATTTAATTGTTGGCTTGCCCGACAACAGTGTTAGCCGTCATCACGATTTTTAATGGATTTCGAACTGTGACAATAACAAAGCAAGGTACGTAACGCACAAGCTTGTGTTGCTAAAAAATGGAGTTCTTTTACTGATGTTCAGCAACCAAAAGCTTCTAAAAAGAAAATTACAAATAAGAAAGGGAAGTTCCAGAAAAGCTCTATAAAACTATAGAATAGAAAAGGATAGAAATTATGTATTCTTAGCAAGGTTAATTATCATTTAACTATATATGATTTAATGTAATTATAGCCTGTTAGGAGCTTTTCCGTAAGAAAAGAGCAAGATAACAAAAAGAATACTATCTAGTCTAGCAATTGGTAATGTGTATAAATTAATGCTAAATGTTAAAACTGAGGCCCATGTTGTTTGGCTAGATTGTTTGTTGTAAGTCTTCATTCTGCATTTGTACGATTCTGCAGTCTATGATTCCTTGATAAGGAAAATAAAGAAGGAAAGTAATTTAATTTGATGTATTAATTAGGACAATGTTAACGTCAAAGAACCTTCACAATGTGAAAACACGACAGAGCTATTATAGAAAATACTCTTAGTATTCTACTGAATGGTTATCACTAGTCATTCTTTATTTTCTTTTTTATAGGTCTGTTCAAAAGCTGTTAATTGGACAAAGTACAAGAAGAAAAAAGGGAGAATTATAGAAAGTTTGTCAATAATATTGGACGTCTCACGCGTAACATGTAAGATCTAGTCACTTCAATTGTCCACGAACATCATATGCATAGAATTAACGTACTATATGTTAGGGATTATTTGTACTAAGAAACCAATGGTATATGCTACATATTTGTTTGACATTTGTGTAAGTCTTGCATGGTTGTTTGCCGGAGAAAATACATGTTTTAATGAAATGCTATAGTTATTTATTTTTATTTTTTTTGAATTTTCGGAGGGAGTTAAATAAATCTGTCAGTATTTTCTTCTATTCTATTCAAGCTAAGTTAGATCTAAATAATACGAAATAGTGGAGGGAATTAATATACAAGTGTCTATATACAAAAAAAGTAAAAAATAAATTGTTGTAGCACTACTAAAAACTGTCGAATTTCGTACTGGAAAACCGACCGATTTCGGTCGGAAATTGAGGAAAAACGACCGATTTCCGATCGCTTTTAATTAGTCGGAAAACTAATGGTCGTTAATGTGTTCCGACCGATTCCGACCAAAAATAGTCGCAATATTCAACGCGTTGACTGACAATCAAATCAAATATACAGACCGATTTCGATCGGGATTGATTAAAAAATATTTATTTATTTCCCAATAGCTATTTTAAACATATAATAATTATATAATTATTTATAAATTGGAAAAAATTAACCAAAATCAGTAGGTATACGAAATAAATAAATAAATTTAAATTCAAAATTTGCGACCGATTTCGGTCGAAAATTTCAAGAATCTGGAGATTTCGTTTGAAATTTCCGACCGAATTCGGACGGAAAATTTGAATTTCTGGGGAAAAATTGAGATTTTCGACCGACTTCGGTCGATTTTCTAGGTAAAACTTGCGCAGAATATGCTTGCTTTTAAGCTACACCACCTGCCAATTTAAACCAATGTACATCTTATAATGGCAGAATTACATTGCCGCCATTCGACCATAATTTGAAAATCCAAACAACAATTAACCAACAACAACGCTAATAACAATAACAACGCTAACCACAACAACAACTATACAAATGTTCAATAACAAAATAATATCAACAAGACAATCATCATTCAAAACTATTCCCAACTAAATATTCACAAGTTCAAGACTTTGTTTAGCAATACATCATTCAATGGTGTTGCAGAAACAAAAAATGGCGTGAAACCATCAGCACACAAACCCAATTGAACATTCCTCGGTTCACTAGCATAATCCGGATACGTCCTATCAAAATGCTTCCAATCTTCCCTATCTGAAGGATTACACATAACACCGGTCGACCTTCTATTTTCATAGTGCCATTTCATATGAGGAGCGGAACACATCGATGCGTACAACCTCTTTAATCTAGGAATAAGAGGTAAATAATGCATCGACTTCACATCAACATTCTTCCCGCTGAAAACATGCTTAAAATGAGGTTTTTCACAAAATTTATAACTTTCTAAATTTGCATCACCCTTATAATACAACATGCAACCATATTCATAACAACCGATTCTCATAGACGAGAGTCCTAACTTAGATCCAATCTTTTAGCCTTATAGAAATCTTCGGGTATGTTGAAAGTTGGGTCAACTAGTTCACTCATAAGGCCAATGAAAGAATCCATTCCCGCTTGAGAAATATTGATATCTGATTTAATACTTAATAATCTAACTGCAACAGACAACTGCGAGTGCATACTCCCTTCCCTTAGTGGACGACGAGCGGCCTCTAACTGTTCATAAAAATATTTTGCCTCTTCGTTAGGAGGTTGTTCAACACTTTCATGGGTTTCGAAATCGAAGTGCATCCCAAAAGCATCCGTAACCATTTCATGGTATCTAGGATGTTGAATGCTATTCTCCATCGGCCTACTACTTTCACCAACAACTACGTTATGAAATACACCATCAGTACCATCAACCTCTCTGTGACTAGTCCACACAAAATAATTATCCATAAACCTCTTTCTATAAAGATGAGTCATAACATTCTCCGAACCCAAAAAATGCAAATACTTGCACTTCGTACAAGGACACCTAATCATCCCTTCAATCCGAAACGGTTCAAGTGACATTGCATGCCTAATAAATTCCTTAACCCCTTATAAATTCCTCACTCAAAAACCAACGATTAGATAATTCTTATTATACATCCAACTGCGATATTTCATCTACATAAAGAACAAATAAATTACATGTTATATTAATCATAATTCAAATTAATTTATAGAATTAAGTTACATAATAAACTTTAGTTACAAAGTACAACATTTACTTATTAGAATATTGAATTAGTTAAGCCATTCAATTAGACAAACTCATTCAATTATAATTTTTTAGCACACTCAATTAATCTAGCATAATTAGTTAAGCCCAATTTTCTAAAGGCAATAAAAACTAATAGAACAATATTATCCCCTAAAGTAATAAACCCTAAATTTCTAAAAGCAATAAACACTAATATAATAATAAATTAAATACTAAAATAATAAATTATTTCTAAAAGCAATTAACAAAATTAAGAGCATCCAACTTCATAAATTAAGAGCACTAAACCCTAGTTTATATAATTTATACATCACAAATTAACTAGTTTAAATAATTTATACACCTCTATTAGTGCATAATCAATTTTAGTTACAATGTAGTTCACTTTAATTAATGTAGTTCAAAAACTGTCAAATTTCGTCACATAAATCCAAATTAGACAAAAACCCTAAAAGATTGCATAAAATAATATCAGGCATGCAATAAATTAAAAATTAAAAGAGTAATAAAGTAGAACACTAACCTTGAAAGAGAATGATAGTGACAGTGGTGGAGGCAAAGGCAGGCGACGGCGGCGGCGGGTGGCAGCGGTAGGTGGAAGGCGGAGGAGGTGGGGCTGGGGGAGGTGGGGTTTCGATTTTGGGGATGGGGGACTTGATTTTGGGTGGGATTTGGGTAAAAAGGTGTGACAAAAAGAGATGGAAGAGAGAAAGAAGAGAGAGAGGGAAAATATGAAAATGGGGAAGAAAACCCGTTGATGCGTGGCTAGAATTCATGATTTTTAGCATTATATACCTTGCATTTTAGGTGTTTTAATGATAAAAATACACGTCATGTGTGCCTAATGGAGTTTATTTTATGTGCAGGAGAGTTGGAAATGAAAGCCGAGCTAAATGAGAGCATAAACGTCGGAAAATACGTGCAAGAGTCGAAAAGGAGTGATCCGGGACAAGCCTGGCGTTACCCAGGCGATAGACCCATAACGCCAGGGGTTGCTTGGCGTTACCCAGGCGTTAGACCCATAACGCCAAGGTGCCTATTTCGGTGAGGTCCGAGTTTTAAAGGTTTTTAAGTGTTTCCAAGCCAGGATA
>ML321589.1:0-86440 GCA_005239505.1 Nicotiana paniculata | reverse complement strand
ATCTGCATTCCCATCCCCTTCTGAACCCGATGAGACATCCGTCTCAGTCGAACCAAACTCTCGAACCCGACCACAGAGCGAGAGAGAGAGCCTTCGCTTACCTGCTTAACCGTACCCTCCTATCGTACCTATATAGCCTTTCCTTCAGTTATATCCAGTTTGGAGCACATACACAAATGGAATTCCTTTCTTGTACGATACAAAACGAATTTCACTCAATTACATTACCCTTAGAGAATACTTTTCCATAACCTCTGCTCTCCCACTTCCTTCTATTCAAAAGGCGAGCAGCCCTTAAACCAAAAGGCCTAAGAGGGAACGAGCAAGAAAACGGATGCGCTAAGAAGCCAAAAACCCAATTTATACGCCCCCTTTCTTTATTTAAGGAGATTCTATCCAATTATCAGCCCCGATGCGGAAAGGAGATATCCCCATGTCCTCCTGATGATATGTGAATATACCACTATTCCTGATATCATAAACCACTCTGTGAGGCAAAAATGCTTCGATATCATTGAAAAAGCATGCGACTTTCTTCTACGCCGGATATTGCAATGGATTCCACTACACGGATACTGCAATAAGGGCCGAATTTTTTGTTCGTCTCTATTTTTAATTTTACTACAATGTGTAGAATATTTTGCTTGGTTGAAAAATACCATCTCCGGTGAACTTTCTTCTCTTCTTTGATACAAATACATTGTATTATGTACAAATTCATTAAAAATACATTGTATTCTTTCTATAAATACATTTTTTGCTTGGCTTTATGTATTTCGAAGGTTTGTATTTTTCCAATACAGTTGAATACATATGTATTCATCTGTATTCATGCATGAATACAAGATATAAACATTGAAATACACTGAATACAAATATTAAAATAGAACAAAATATAAACAGTGACTACATTTAATTTTAAAATACAGTAAAATACATTAAAGACAAATAAAAGTACAGTGAATACAACCAATGAAATATATTGAATACTATAGAATAACATGTATTAGGAATAACTAAATATACTGTTAATACAAATACATTTGAATACACTATATGTAAAATAGCGAATACAATAATATACAAACATTGAATCTAATGAATGCAACAGTATAAAAAATAAATTAAAATACACTAAATAAAAAAGTTATATACAACTGAAAAATCATTCTAATTAATTGGGTTGATAATGAGGCATGTTAGAATTGATTTTGTTGAGTTATGTTAGGAGTGTATCACGCTAATTAATATTATTTCTGTTATTAGGTAGCTGGACATACCTATTTTTTAGGTGATTGTCGTTATTGTATTCATGAATACATGACGCGAATACATGTGAATACATGCGCGTACAGCTGGACTGCCCTAATTTTAGGCTCTTTTTGTTGTTGTATTCATGAATACAGCAGCGCAAATACATGTGAATACATGTGCGTACAGCTAGATTGCCCTGATTTTCGGCGCTTTTTGATGTTGTATTCATGAATAGGTGGCGCGAGTACATGTGAATACATGCGCGTACAACTTAACTGCCTGATTTTTAGGCGCTTTTTACAGTTGTATTCATGAATACAGCAGCGCGAATACACTATCATAATAACTTAATAGTAGCTATAGGAAATAATGATGTATATGATAACTATCCGAAATTAATAGCTACTAAACAACCTGAAAATTCATTTGTTTTAACCTAATTCCTACGTCCCACAAAAGCCATTCAAACACATGCAAACAAGAGGTTGCAACCAATCATAAGAAAACTAAGGCAAAAATAAACAGGACGAGAAAACTGCTAAAGGATGAGATAAATCTATGGATATGACAAGATTAAAAAACCAGTTCGTAATGTTAGAATGATTACAAAATAATTGGAGCATAAACAAAATCACCAAGCCGGGGATCAATATAATAAAATGGAATATGGTGATATAAACAAAGTCATAGGAATTCAGTTTTAATAAAATGGAACAAGCAAAACAAGACAAATAGAAAGCAAAAAGACGAGGAAGTGAAGCCAAAGATTAACCATGCTTTGTTGAAATTTTTGAAATTTGTAGCAGAAAGTACTACTCGTAGACTCTTTCAGTTTTTTAATTATGTTGCCACTGTTTTCTTGTAGCTGCTTTTGCTGTAGCTTTTGGAATTTGGTAAGATACTACGTGGGCGTTTGGACATAAGAATTGTAAATATTCTAATAAACTAAGTCAAAAAAAATTTCAAGTGAAAATGATATTTGAAAATTAGAGGAATATAATTTTGTTTTTTCTTTTTAAAGTTTTGTGAGTGATTCTAGTGAACATTTTAAAAAACAACTTTTTGAATTTTTTCAAGTTTTTGAAAAAGTACAAAATATATTTTCAAGTGAAAACTAAAAATTTTATGAACAAAATGCTGATTTTGAAAAAAAATAAAAAAATTCCCAAAAAGGAAAAACATTTCTTTATGTCCAAACGGGCTCAACGATCTGCAAAACAAAATAAGAAAAAGATGAATGAGAGAAAGCGACATGTAGAGTATTTGTGGTTTACATATATGGGCACTTTTTTTATACGGATTTTCTTACTTCCGAAGGGCGAAGAGGAGCTTTGAAGCTACGGTGAAGTTATCACCGTGTACTTATAGGTCATGTATTCAAATCGTTCAAACAGTCACTAATATTTTGCATTATGATAGGCTATTTACATTACTCTCTTAGAGTACGATCCTTCCCCGAACTTGCATGAATGGAGGATATTTTTGTTTGACCAAAAAATGATATTTTTGGTTAAACTAATTAATCAGTTATTAAAGAGGTTAATCCTAGTTAAAAATAATAACTTGAGATATAGATAAGCAATATAAACGATGTAGACAGTGGTGAGGCACATTTAATGTATCAAATATTAAATGCTTTGAATATAATAATGTGCTAGAAGTAGAGGTGTTAATCAGGCCAGACTGACCCATTAACAACCCGGTTCAACTCGGGTAAGTCCGGTTCAGCCTGTTACTGTAGCTAAAATGGCGGGCGGGGAGCGGGTTTTAAACGTACACATGTTGCAAATCGGTGCACCGGACCCGCTGCAACCTGCTAAGCCCTTAACGGGTTCTTAACGGGTTCTTAATGGGCTACAGCCCGATAACCCGCCAATTTTATTTTATTTTTAATTTTTAAATTTTCTGACCTTTGCCAACGGTCAAATTCAAAAATAACCGTTCGCCAACGGCCATTTCTTGCAAAAACAGTCATTTCGGCCTACCCCTTTAAGAAAGTAGCCCCCCACCCCTAATATTTCATAAATTATAATTTTAACCTTTTAAAAATTATAAATTGCCCCCTTTCTTCTTCATTATTCCTCACAATTCATTCTCTTACTACTCTAATTCTCTCACAATTCTCTCTTGATATTATTAATTATTGCTCTTAAATTCTCACTTACTCATTATTTCAAGCTTCATCAAATATTTAGTTTAGCCATTACAAAATTATTATTATCAAGTATTCTAATTCAAGTGAAGTGTGGTATCAAGTATCAAGTTATCAATTGAAGTTTGAGTTTCTATATCAAAATTAGTGCGACACTTGGAATTCCGGTACTCTTGTTCCATCTCTTTCTCTTCTTTGGTGTACATTTATTTTATTATTTAGAATTATTAATTTAATTTCTTAATTTAAATTACATAATGGATTTACTTAGAGCGGCCAAAAGAGCTTGCACTAGTAGAGGTGGTAGTAAGAAAATTTTCAAAAGATCAAGACGTGGTGTTGGTTCTTCTAGTAGCTTTACACATATTTCTGAAAGTTCACCCGAAAATTTCAACAGTCGCATCAAAGAGCGCATTTAGCCAAGCAAGGCAGCAGCTAGGAGATACTCGTCATTCATTGGGCAGCAACGCTTTAGAAATTCTAGTGTGCTTCAGAGATTGGATAAGATCAGAACGGTGAAATCAATGGCGTGACGAGGTAGATGAAGCGGAGGACCAAGAAATTGGAGATATAATGGTTTATGGTACCGATTCAACCAATGCCGGAAATCAAGAACCTCATGTTGACATGGAAGAACTTAAAAAAATGATGCAAAACATGTGATGTACTATTTCTTTCTTTTTTTTTAATAATTGTTGTAAACTTTTAATTTGCAAGTTCAAAATTAAAAAAATCAAAAAAGAACTTGTAAATTAATTTGAAGTATTATATATTATTCAATAAAAATATCAAAGTTACTTATGTATTGTGATTTCCTGTTAGTCTTATTAAATAATTTTTTGTAGTCACTTACTTTCAATTTTCAATTTTAAGATTTTAAAATTCAAATTTAAATCTTTAAACTTTAAAGTTTAATTCTAAGCTTTAATTCTAAGCCTTAAAAGTTTGCAAACACTTAGCTATCAATAACATTGAATAAGAAAAATATAATTTAGCCCGGTCCGCCCGAGCCCGTTAAGCCCGAACCCGTACGGGCCCAATATAACCCGAAAAAGCCCAGTCCGCTATCCCCAGCCCGTTAACAACCTGATCAATTACCGAACGAGCTGATATTTTTTGTGTTCAGCCCGTCCCAGTCCGCCCGTTAAACACCTTTAGTTAGAAGTATCAAATATTAAATGACAATAAATGGCACTGAGTGTAAATAAAGAGGAAGATTCACCCAATATTGAATTGGCAGATGATTCCTCTTTCTGACAATGATGAGTGACAAGAATCTATGAGAATGTTGAGGACTTTCTCCGATCCGGTGGAAATGATAAAGAATAATCTAAAAAGACGAATCTCTTAGAAAGGTGTTCTTTATATTTATCTAGAGAGCTTGCTTTTCAAAAGAATTCTTATCACCTCCAATATTACATGTCTTTTGCCTTATCTCTCATTTTATTTATATGAGATATTCTCAAAGAACCCTAAAAGTACAAATAAAGAGAATATTCAATAGAGTATTCCCTCTGAAGATCCCAATATAAACTAGCCGTTAATATCGCTTATTTTATTCGACCTCGACCGTGGTTGACCGCTTGGCGACACATTCCGTTAATCACTGGTCGACCTCGTCCAAACTGCTCATGATAATCACCTTTTCGTGCCGAATTTCCTCAATCGAATTTTGACCCATACAATTTTGTGCATCAAGCTGCCTTTTTTTTTCCTTCCTCGTGTTCAAACTTTTTACATTATTAGCATAAATGATTATGTGATTGCAAGTTCATTTTTTTATCATTTGATGTTCGATACTTATTTGAAATTCAGTTAATTTAGATTTGTATCGCAAATTTTCATTTTGAAGGTAGGTGCTCTCTAAGACGATCGACTTCACACTCAAAACTCGAATACGATATCTCGTTAAGAATGAACAAGTACCTTTATACATAACAAATATATTAAAAATCATTTCTTCATTAAAGGAAGGAGAGGAGCAACAAAGTTTATAAAAATATTGGGGACCTTCTAATTCAAGTAAGAAATTTGAGAAAGTTTTCACCCAGAAAGCAATTTCTTCTTTTATAAGGATTGGAAAAACTGGCATCGCATGTTTAGATTTGGTCTAAATTTAGTATGCGGATAACTTTTTTGGGATCATTTGTCTTAATTAATTCTGTGCAAATAATTTGAAAAGTATGAACTTAAAAGCGGTAGGTTGCTACGTGTGTATTAATAAAAACGAAAAGGGCCAAATATTGTTATCACTCTGTATTCAAATCCAGTAAATCAATAAACGTTAGTTTAAGGAAAAAATAAAGAAGAAAAAATCTCGAGCCCACAAGTTTCTTGTATTTCCTTAAGGAATTTAATCCGCTCATAATGCCCAAGGTAGCAGATTAATTTCTCCCAGGATAGAACGGAATAACTATTATGTGATAGCGAATAACTATTATGTGATAGCGGCACTTTAAATCACAGAATTTCGGCGAACTCAAATTGCGGAGCAAATCACACAAAATGCTTACATTTTGCTTTTGAAAAACCAATGCAGTATGCAGAAAATTGAGGGAAGAGATTTCAGATTTCTCAGTTATGGAAAATGAGGCTAAACCTCTCTATTTATAGACAATGAAAGGGTGAGATGAAAAGGTGCAATCCAAGAGATACCTCTTCCATTTCCCATTCACACCCAAGAAGTGCTTCTTCCATTTCTCACCCTTACTAAAAACGCAACAATCCCCCACATGAATAGGGAATGGACATATGTGAAAAACATGCATGAAAATACTGTGTGATTCACAATTAAGGATTAATCGCATCTGAATAAGTAGGTTTCCCTTTGAACTTTCCGTAGTGAACTTATGTCGGATATACTCGGTCAATCGGTAGATTTGGTATCTTTGAACCGTCGAACTTTGGTGTCTACCTAGACAACCATAAGTCACACAATCAACCTTTAACCGTCTTTGGTTCTCATTGTTGTGTTTGTTTCAGACATGAACACCACCTGGTTCATAAGTGCGTAGAGAACTGGCCTTACAAAACTCTCCTTGAAGCGGCTTACATTTCACACTTACATAGGTGATTCCTAAGCGTGTTATCCCGTAGATACACTATTTGATATACCCCGTATCAAATTTAGAAATCATTAAAAAGCCTTAACGTCTTATCCTTGGTACTGAACATTGTCTTATGACGAGAATGGACCAAAAATAAATTTTTTTTGACAATGTTGAACCGTCATTAATGACTTTGTTTGATCTCCTTGAACCTAGATCTTGGGATCTCCAGTCTTCTAGGTAGAGTTACCGCCACAGTGACTTGTCCTCGGCCATAGTTCCATTCCCTTTGATGACTTCTCAACCACTTCTCTAGGTAGGCCTTTTGTAATCGGATACGATATATTATCTTTTGACTTTACATAATCAATTGTGATAATTCCACTAGAGAGTAGTTGTCTAACGATATTATGCATTCGTCGAATGTGACGAGATTTTCCGTTATACATAACGCTCCCAGCCTTTCCTATGGTTGCTTGACTGTCGCAATGTATGCATATAGGTGCCACAGGTTTGGGCCAAAATGGAATGTCTTCTAAGAACCGGAGCCATTCAGCTTCTTCACCGGCCTTGTCTAAAGCTATAAACTCACACTCCATCTTCAACCTGTAAATCATTACTTTCATCGTGAGATGCAGGCCCCGGGCAAAAGGGACGTCAGTATATTTGAATTGCACTGGTATGTAAAGTAACTGAAAGAAAGAATTATAAATGTTGTTACTGAAACTTAACTTATAACTGAGAATTGATATGATAATTAACAACTAATAATTGAACAAAGGAAGTAAGTATATGAATACTCCTTATTCTGAATGATGAACCACCTGTTTATCTGAATAAATAAACTGCGGCCTTAGGACCAATATATATGTGAACAAATTGCGGCCTCAGGCCCAAGTATACGTATACATAACTGCGATCTCAGGCCCAAAGATGCATAAAGCATAAACTACGGCCTCAGGCCCAAAGATGCATAAAGCATTAACTGCGGCCTCATGCCCAAATACAGGGGTTCAACATTCAGGGATTTGAAATCAGGAACTGAGAATCATACTGCAATACATGATACTGAAATACTGAATCATATTGAATTACATGATACTCGAATGCTGAATATAACTAGACTGAGACATGTAATCATGAACTAATTATGAAAACTGAAACTGAAACTGTTTATGACATGCTGAGTAATCTAGATTGAGACTCATGGGCATCAAACCCAAGTCTATATTGATTACGCACAGAGTTCACAACGTTCAGAATAAAAGTCATGAACGAGTTACGAAGCTAGAGAATCGAAGTTCTGCAACTATTCAAGGAACTAGACTTAACTATATTTCTGAGGCAATTAGTAACGTGGTAAAAGAAACATAGTGTAGGTAGAATCATTAACATTCCCAAACATAGAGAGTTAGCCTCACATATCTTAACTTCCTTCTCTTGAATGCAATACAACGTTTGTGAACCCTTTCAGCTTTAATCTATAACAATACAAGTCAAAGGGATTCCATATTAGCTATGATACTCATGTTTTGGTAACTTAAGCATTTTAGCAAACACTTGGTGGGAATAAAGCTTCATAGTCCTTATTAATGGTGTCTCTACACATAATAACCCATTTTCTTGCTCCTAGATAAACTCTAAAGTCTCAAATGGTTATAATCAATATTATTCTTATCACGTAAACAAAACCCTTAACCAACAATCAACACACCAAATCTATAACCGTTCATGCTTTTCTATCAAACCCATCAACTCATATCTCATGAACTAGGATCCATAATCATTAAACCAATGCTAGAATCAATTAGAGGTTGAAGACATTACCTCTTTGAAGTTCAATCCCCTTGAATTCGTGTTCTAGGGGTCCTTCTCTCAACAATGATGTCCCAATAGAATATCTAATGATATGGAGGGTTTACCCATGTTAATAAGATGTTGGGAAATTAAAATTAACTTAGAATAACCATTAGAACTTACTTTGGGTGGTGGAGGGACCCTTAAGGAGTTAGGTTTTTGAGAGCTCTCCTTTCTAGAGAAGGTTTTTATGCTTTGGGGTTGTGGGGGACGAAATAGGACTTTAAAAATGACTCGCCAAGTGCGCCCACGTGCACCTGTAGGCCTGACCGCACACCTGACCACGAAAAATGGCAGGGACACTGCCGCATGTTCGCGGCCGCGCTCGGGGCACGCGCTCGGGGCACGCACTGGGCGCGGATATTGCGTACTATTCTGTAAAACGCACTTAACTTCTTGCAAAGAAATACGTTTGGGCTAGACAAAATAACATTGGAAAGATATTTCAAAGTCCTACAGCTTTCATGTTTTGAGTTTTTCAAATACCTTACACGTTTTTCACTAAACCTCGTGCAAGACTGACCTTTTGTAAACTTCGTAAATTTTATCAAATCTTGTATACCTCACTCTTCGTCTTGATTCTAAAATAGCTATTTCCACCCATACACATCCCAATGGAACTTCACATGTCTAAAATGTAACATTATTACTCATTTAACACATCCATACCTAAGCCAAATTTACGGGGTGTTACAGATATGCTTTACTATTTATTGCATATCCAATGAACATGCTATCAACCATTTTCGGTCCAATCTTCAACCTTTTGGGTTTAGGAATTTGCACTTTAGCCAAACACCCCCACACTTTAAAATATTTTAAGTTGTGTTTCCTACCTTTTCATTTTTCATATGGAATAGATTGCTTTTTGTTATGAGGAACTCGGTTAAGTATTTGATTCGTTGTAAGAATAGATTCCCCCCACAAGTTCTGGGGTAAACCCAAACTTATCAATAAGGCATTCATCATCTCCTTTAACATTCTATTCTTTTTTTCCATAATTCCATTAGATTGCGGTGAGTAAAGAGAAGTTGTTTGGTGAATAATGCCATATTCCAAACATATAATTCATATCCACCACCCCTGTCAATTCTTATCATTTTGATCTTTTTTTGTTTAATTGTGTTTCAACTTCATTTTTGTATTGTTTGAACGCCTCAATTTCTTCATCTTTATTATTAAGTAAGTAAATATAGCAATATCTAGTATTGTCGTCAATAAAAGTTATGAAATACTTTTTTCCACCGCAAGATGGTATTGACTTCATATCACAAATATCTTTGTGAATTAGTTCTAAAGGATTTGAATTCCTTTCAACTGACTTATAAGGATGTTTAACATACTTTGATTCCACACATATTTGACATTTCGAGCTATTGCATTCAAACTTAGGCAATACTTCCAAATTAATCATTTTTCGCAAAGTTTTGAAGTTAACGTGGCCTAAACGTTCATGCCATAAATTATTTGACTCAAGCAAGTAAGAAGAAGATGAAATTTTATTCATATCAATTGTCGCGCCCCCCTTTCTCCTCGCGGAGCTCGGGTTTATGACATTGGTTGGGACAACTCGTTCCTTTTGGGAAAAGGGGTTTGCATATTTTGAAGAGTCGCCACCTAACGATTTTGACGGTGCGTTAGGGCACCTAAGGGGTTCAATTACAACTACGTTACTAACCAGAGATTTGGGTAAGGGCTTGAAATTATACTAAGGGGAAGGTGTTAGGCACGCCTCAGGAGCCACAAGTGTGGTTCCCGGCCAAATGATTTCGTTAATTTGTACAATTAGCAAATAACAAGTAAAGGCTCAAATAAAAGGGAATTTAAGTCTTAAGCATGTAGATGTTTAAAAACAGTAAAGAAGATTAGCCTTTGAAAAGGATTACGAGTTAAGCATATAAAATGTGTCCTAGGTTTATAATAATATGGATCACATCAATGCAATACCCGATAATCACTCCTCGAAGAAGGGCTACACGTGGTATTATCGCACCGGTCATCATATCCATATTCTACCCCTCCCACCCCGTAAGGTTATTAAAAAAGAGTGTTGGTCTCGACTTCTATTGCATGCTGTTACCCGTCCTTTCCTATTAGTCCCGGAGGAAATTAGGACTCCTATCCTAAAGGGACGTGTTAGGAAGACCCTCAGGTTTTAAAGGTAAAATTCTAAGGCACAGATAACAAAACAAGTAGGACTGCATATAAAGGAAAGCATAGAAAACAGATAGAGGCTCAAGTATTCCTCCATATACAGTACACATAAGTAGCATGTCTCATACACAATTAAGGTCCATATTAATTCAAAATCATAAAGCATGGTATCTAGGTGATAACACAAAGACAAATTATTGCATAACTTAGAGAGGAAGTCTTAATCAGGCTTGCCTACTGGTTTTAAGCATGCTGACAGTTAAACATGATCACAAAGACAGTTATGGTATTATTTTTTTTAAGTTAATTACCTAAGGCTTGCCTAAGTGTTAGACAACAGTTAATGACTCTAGGTTTATTAATGACTAATAACATGCAATTCTAGGTGTTGAATATGTACAAGGACTAATTACCAATTGTTTAGAACATGGAATTGTTTTAGATATATGTATTTAGACTAAGAGCAGTTAAATAGATACGATCCTATGTCATGATATCTAATGCAACATGATGCATAATAACTTAAACAGGATTTCAAAATGCACATAGAATCACAACATTATGCACAGTTTCAGGAATAGAATATGTGACAGATTTTAATCGTTTTTTACCTAAAACAGGATCTCTACATGTATAGCATGATGAGACATGACTGCCCTTAATTTATCCTAGGATAGTACTTCTAGTGAAGTTTCAGAACATTGGCAGAATCACGTAATAGCAACTTATTTTATTGTAATTTAGTTATCCTATAGGCAGTATTTCTAAGCGTAGATGAAATGTTGAATACACATAAATCCTAAGTAGCATGATATCTAATGTATGGCATGGTGTACCTAAACATGGTTGCTATTGCGCATAGAGAGAAAATAAACCTAGAAACATGGTCTCTACCCTTAATTATACTAGATCATGCATATCACCCACCCATTTTCACTATCCGACCCAGAGTTGTTTACAATTAATTATTACAGGCCATTAAATACGAATTACACAACTGAAATAGAAGGAAAATAAGAAGTTAACTACAGAGAGCCTACAAAATAGGCTCAAGTCTCCAGGTCCTCAATGCCAGGTATTATTTCACAACATTCTCATAATCCGGGTGTGTCAGAGTTCCCTAAGGACCTCAAGGGCTCCCGGACAGCGCTCACACCCAGATTTCATAGCCAAAATAGAGTAAGTGCAGTGTGGAATGGCCAGTCTCTGTGTGTCAAAGTTCAGAGAGAGCTCAAGGGTCCCAAGGCAATGCTCACACAGAAGGGGCATAACCTAGACTTCTAAGAGTATATGTGAGAGTGCTTTTTATTTTTAAAAGGTTTAAGTAAGAAAATAGTTTTGAGAAAGGGTAAGTAAGAAAATAGTTTTGAGAAAGGGTAAGTAAGAAAACAGTTTTGAAGAGGGAAACTTGATTGGAATAGAAGTTCAACATCACACAAAGGACCAGGGATAGTCCAACAATCACAAGAAGGGGTAATGGGATTTGAGGGACAAATACAGAGCATGTAAGGGCAAACATGTGGCAGGCAGAAACACATATAGGCATGCAATCAAAAACATCCTAAGGGTTCAGAGGATCAGGGGTACATTAAAGTACTGGATTAGATTGACATATCAACACCAAACAACTAAGACTATGATCACTAATGTACCAATCATAGGCATGGGATTCACATAAGAAACATGTGTTAAGTATACAGAAACATGCTCGTCATTGACAAGTAAAGTGTAACTTAACATGTGAATGGAGTTCAGGGTCCTAGTTACATGTTGAACAACAAAATAATAAGTAAAAGCAAATTAGAAACACACCGAATTACAACAGTAATAGAAACATGTTGGTTTGAGTACTGAAATCTGAATTAGAACATACTAGTGAAGTGAAGAAAGCAGTAACACAAACAAGAAGTAGGAGATCCACAATAATTAGCCCTGGCTTGCAACCGGCTAACTTAGAATAGTAGTACTTAACACAGAAGAGAGGGAGAGCAGAGAGTTTCTTTAATTGAGAGAGAGAGAGAGTTGAACAGATCAGTTCGTCCCTTAAAAATAAGAGGTCGGGGTATATATAGCTTTTAAAATAGTAGTAAATAAGATACAGATCAAATTCAGGCAGCAATTAAAGGAATCAGAATCAATCAGTTTAAGTACTTCCTCTAGTTAAGGGGTTAACTTTCAAACGGTAAGAACAGGTAACCAATAAGGAAGAAAATTAACATATGATTGGAACATAACAAATAAGAAAATATTTCAAAATAGTGTAAGTATAGAGCTAGTAATTAGGCTAGGTTCATAGAATCCTAATTAAGGAAACAAATGTTGAGAATCAGTTGACAACATATTTAACCAAAAATAAGGCAAGAGAATATTTTAAAGATTGAAATCAATCGAGAATAGAGGGTACCAATCACAGGGAATCAATGATTCCGTTAGAAGGCAATATTAACCAAAAGAAAGTATTGCAACTGAACGGAGCAAACATAGCATAAGCAAGAATAGGCAAAGTAGGGTAAGAGAATCACATAAATCAGGGATTTAAGTTAGAACATAGTAAAATGATTAAAGGATATAACGGAGTAAACATGATACGAGTAGAGGACACAAAGATAAGAAACCCTAATGAACAAAATATGGTAAAGTCATAGAAAAGCTCAGAACATTCGTGGGAAACATGTACACATACAGATTAAACGAATAAAGTCATCAAAACATACTCAGAATCCTAAGATTAAGGCAAAGCCACTTAGGGTTTCCAACATAGTAAGTCAGATGAAGGAAAAACACAAATAATACTTAAAATCAGAAAGAAATTTTTTTTTTCCCAGAAAGGTGTTAAGAAACCCTAGCTTGAAGATTAAGAGTAATTTTTAAAGAAAACTCGGAATCTTTAAGGAAAATAGCAAGAATAACTCAGAATACATCCAAATCTGTCATAGATCTAAGAAATCGAGAGCCAAAAGTTAGGGTTTTAGTGAAATAACCCAAAAAGAGAGAAAATCGGCTCAGAAACCATAGGTTTTGGTCCGTGATGGGAAGATCTTACTCGGACAGGCGAAGGGTGGCATGAGAAGGCATGAACAGTCATGGGGTGAGGTGAACCGCTTCAGGATATCCTAAGGACCTCCGGACAGTGATACCCGGTGTAGGAGGGAGCCATGAAGCTAAGAGGAGTGAGGACCCATGGTTTCGGGCAAGAGAGGTAGCCGGAGAAGACGATCCATCTTCATCGGAGGAAGAGAGAGAGAGAGAGAAAGTCAGAGAGATGAGGGACCGGTGAGAATGAGAGGGGAAGGGGTAGGTCGTTAGGGTTTAATTAAGGTAATAGAAATCTGGGCCATTGATCTAATTTGATAAACGACTCAGATTGGTTTGGGGTTGGGCCAGGTAGGATACTGTATTGGGCTTGGGGGTCTGGGCTAGTTTAATTGGTGGTTTTGGATTTAGTTGGGGCTAGAATTTAAATAAAATGTGGCTAGCTGTTAAATACTCAATTAAAATGTTAAATGCTCAATTAAAATTTGTTAAAATAACTAATAATCAGAAGAATGAAATTGGTGATTAAGAAATAAAATAAAAATGTTTAATCAGTATTAAAAAATATAAATGATCAATTATTGGATAGAAATAACATAAAATATATGGTTAGACTATAATTGCAAAATTATTGCAATTATAGTCAAAATATGCTAATTTGACCGATTGTGAAATAATTTGGTCTTAACAAGGCCATAAATATTGTATTAAGTCAACATATGTCTTTGAAATCATTTGTAATGTAATTTATAATTAATTTTTAGAGATAAGAAATACTGGATAAATTAGAAATAAATTTATGAAAATATGAGAAAATTATGGGAAACTACCAATTGTTATAAAAAGTGATTTCGAAGGTATATATGCAAATTTAAAAATAATTTGAGGAAAAATTGGGTATCAACATCAATGGCAATTACATGGAGTTTGAAAAAGGCCCTCTGTAATATAGCCTTTTCCTACATACATTTCATTCTTACTAACTACAACCTTGTCGGAAACAAAACACACTTAAAGCCATTCTTGACTAGAGGTGATGTCGAGACTAAATTCTTCCGCATTTCAGGAACATGAAGGACATAATTTAGAGTCACAATCTTGCCAAAAGTCATCTTCAAAGATATCTTGCTCGTTCCTTTAATTTTTGCAGTAGCAGAATTTTCCATAAAAACTGTCTCGTTGGGTCCAGCGGGAGCATAAGAAGTAAACAACTCCTTGTTATCACAAACATGACGAGTTGCACCCAAATCAATCCACCATTCTCTAGGATTTTTGACTAGGTTTCACTCCGAAAGCATGGCACATAAATCGTCTATCTCATCATTCTTCTCAATCATGTTTCCTTGACTTTTCTTCTTGTCCTTCTTTTGTGCACGACATTTAGCAGCCTTGTGTCCAACCTTTTCACAGTTGTGGCAATTAACTTTGGTCCAGACGACTTCTTTATCTTTTTGCTCGTTGAAGCTTCCTCAACAATATTTGCACCCATAATTGTTGAATTTTCACGAGACTTCTTCTCAGCAGCCTTGTTGTTATCTTCAATTCGCAGACGAACAATAAGGTCTTCAAACGTCATCTCCTTACACTTATATTTCAAGTAATTCTTAAAGTCCTTCCATAGCGGAGGCAACTTTTCAGTAAATGCCTCAACTTGAAACACTTCATTTATGACCATACCTAAATCATAAATTTATAATAAAATAATCAATATCTTGAATAAAAATATGACTCATTTTATAACTTCAGCAAGGAGGTCATGAACAATAACTTGCAATTCCTGGACTTGCGTTATGACAGATTTACCGTCAAACATTTTGAAATCCAGAAATTTGACAGCCATAAACTTCTTTAGTCCAACATCTTTAGTCTTGTACTTCTTTTCAAGAGCATTCCACAACTCTCTTGATGTTTTCATGATGTTATAAACATTGTACAAGCAGTCTTCCAAGTAACTTAAAATATAGTTTTTGCATAAGAAGTCAGAATGCTTCCATGCCTCAGTGACCACAAATCGCTTATTTTCAGGAGTTTCTTCTCCCATAATTGGAACGTCTTCGCTTATAAAGCGCTGTAAACTGAGTGTGGTCAGGTAGAAGAACATTTTCTGTTGCCAACGCTTAAAGTCCATATCGGAAAACTTTTCGGGTTTTTCTGCCGGTGTAGGAGTTGTGCGACTCTAAGATGCAATTGCCATTGCAACAGCAGTCCCAACATAACCATTCTGTTGTTCTGCACTTCTTCTCATTTTTCTGTAAAAGAAATTGAAAAACAAAATTAGTATCTCGGTGAAATTTTTATATATTCAAACCGAATACAAGCAACCGAGTTTTTATATCTCGGATTGAGTAGAAAGTCACAAAGACTTTAATCTCAAACTGGAGTAGAAAATCATAAGATTTTAATCTCCAAAACGGGAGTAGAAAATCAATAAGATTTTAGTCTCCCAAAGCAGAATGTAAGATGAATACAAAAATATTTATTAAATTCCTTAAGTTTTTTATCACCCTGTATTCAAAACCAGTAAATCAATAAACGTTAGTTTAAGGGAAAAAAAACAGAAAAAATTTCGAGCTCACAAGTTTCTTGTGTTTCCTTAAGGAATTTAATCCCCTCACAATGCACAAAGTTGCGGATTAATTTCTGCCAGGATAGAACAGGGTAACTATTCTATGATAGCAACACTTCAAATCATATAATTTCAGCAAACTCAAATGGCGGAGAAAATCACACAAAATGCTTACATTTTTCTTTTGAAAAACCAATGCAGTATGTAGAAAATTGAGGAGAGATATTTCATATTTTTCAGTTATGGAAAATGAGGCTAAGCCTCTCTATTTATAGACAATGAAAGGGTGATATGAATAGGTGCAATACAAGAGGTGCCTCTGTCACGACCCAAAATCGTAACTGAGGTCGTGATGGCGCCCAACAGCGGGGTCAGGCACGCCGACTCTTAATTTACTAAAGGTTCCTTCTTATTAGTTTAAACACTTTAAAATATACTCAGTTTTTAAAAGTTAAAACATGATTTGACAAGAATAATTAGCCAGTTTTAATCATAACAATCATATAAGGAATGAGCCAATATGTATATATACATGCCTGTAAACCAAAATAACAACTACGTGTGTGCCGGGAACTAGTGTCACAAGTCATACAGGCATACTAACAGAATATACAAAACAGAATATACAATCCCATTGTCTGAAAGCAATAGACGGTAAATAAGCAAAAGAAAACTCCAAGGTGCCGCCGAGGATCGTCAGGAGAAGCAGCTCACCGTGAAGTCGGGTTCAACTGAGATCAGAATCGAGATTTGGTCTGATAACCAGATGCACCAGCCTCAGAACCTGTACAATTAAGTACAGAAGTGCAACATGAGTACATAAATAAATATGTACCCAGTGAGTATCCCGCCTAACCTCGAAGAGGTAGTGACGAGAGGTAGATGTGATACTTACTAGGGTCAACATTTCTAAATAACATGATATAATAGGAACTAGGCAGGCATAACAGTCGTAGAAATCACAAGGAGATAAATCATCAAGCATAGTTGTATTTACCTTTGCATGTCAAATTTCACTAGCACATAATGTACTAAATTCCTTATTAACATGAACCATTTTGTAAAACTACAACAATTCCCAGTAAATCATACAACACATAATAGGCCCGACACGTACAACCGACACGTCGCGAAAAATAAATGTGCACTGCCGTGGGTCGAACGGCTCGAACCATAGATGCATCTATTACCTCGCTCGCGAATCGAACATGCGACGCGGTTGACATAATAGTAGGGCTATTCCACTCATGAATCATACGTGTGACGCGGTGTCGCATACATGCATAAAATTATCAATTTTTAGGCAATTATCGGAGGTTATTCTTTAAGGCAAGAACCTAAGCAATATATCATGGACCACAACTTCCTAATATTATCATACCAAATCAAGGATAATGAGCAATTCAAGATACATTTAGGAATATATATAAGACACATATAAGCATGCTCGTGAGTCCTAGAACTACCCAACATAACATAGTAGTAGCTATGCACGGACTCTCGCCACTTTGTGCATGCGTAGCCCCCGCAAATAAGGAAATACAATTATTTATAATCACCTATGGGGACAATTCCCCCTTACAAGGTTAGAAAGGAAACTCACCTCGTGTCGAACCTACTCCCCGGATCAAGAACGCACCCGAAACTCCGAACTCTACACCCGAGGACTCGAAACTAGCCAAATGTTATACAAACTCATTAATTTATGCTCAAAATATGGATATTCTCCTACTCATTTAGTAAATTTCCCATTCTTGAAGAAATTCTAAAATTCAACCTCGGGCCCACATGATCGGATTCCAAAAATTCTCGAAGGAAACACTCACCCATAGCCTAAGGATCATTAATATACGATTTCTACCTGATTTCATAGCTAATTCACGGGTAAATTCTCAAATTATCGAAAGCCCTAGATTACTACCCCATTCTAGAATTTCCACTAATTTAGGTAGTTAATTAGGCTAGTATTCCATTCATGAAGCTAATATTATAGTATAATTTACTTATCTTAAATAACCAGGTCGTTTGCCCCTCTAAAATGGTGGAAATTGCCCCAAGGAAGAAGAAGAAGAAGATAAGGGAAATGAGTTAATTTCCGTGTATAAAAACACATTGTTTGACAACATTTCCGCAGATGCGGCTCGAGGACCGCACATGCGGTCTCGCACCTGCGAGCAAGGGCTCGCACCTGCGGAATTTTGTCCGCACCTGCGAGGCTGGGACCGCAGGAGCGGTCCCTCACTTGCGACTGGGCAAACGCACCTGCGGTCACACCAGAACAGGTAGCTGGTTTTTGACCTTGTGTGGTGTCCGGGAGGCACCTGGGCCCACCCTAGCCCCCGTCCAAATATACCAACGAGTCCCAAATCATAATACGGACTCGCTCGAGCCTTCTGAACACCCAAAACCACGCTAAAACTCAAAATCACACCTCAAAACTCCTAGAACCAAACTTAGGAACTTTAAGTTTTCTAGACTTCGTTAACAACGCGCCGAAACGACCTATACTACTCGGAATGACACCAAATTTTGCAAGAAAGTCATAAATGACATAACAAAACTATTCCTGGTCTCGTAATTCCATTCGGACCTCGATATCACAAAAAAAAATCCCAAACTATAATAGGAACTTAAGGAACTCTTATTTCAATATTGGGCGCCGAAACGCTCCCGGGTCATCAGAAACCCATTCCGAACATACGCCCAGGTCCGGAATCATCATACGAAGCTAACAAAATTGTCGAAACTCGATTCCGAGGTCGTTCACTAAAAATATTGACCGAAGTCAAACTTGGTCTTAAATGCCAACCTTAAGGAACCAAATGTTCCTATAGCACTCTAAACACCTCTGAATCCCGGACCACCAGTCCCCGTAAGTCATAAATCATAATAAGCGGCTATGGGAAGTTTCATTTAGGGGAACGGAGTCCGATAACGCAAAACGACCGGTCGGGTCGTTACAACCTCTTCCATTTCCCACTCACACCCAAGAGGTGTCTCTTCCATTTTCCATTCACAACCTTAATAAAAATGCAACACATATATCTATGTACTATCAGAAAAGGTTTAAATGTACCCCTTATTACACTTTGAGTCCAAATATACCCTTTTCGTTATACTATTGGTTCAAATATGCTCTATTTCGGTTAAGTTTCTCCAAAGTGGACATCCAATCCTACGTGGTACACACATTTGATAAGATGGATGCTGTTGCGTTTTTATTAAGGCGTGTGAATGGGAAATGGAAGAGGAACCTCTTGGATTATACCTCTTCATCTCACCCTTTCATTATCTATAAATTTAGAGGCTTGGCCTCATTTTTATTACATGGAAAATCTGAAAACTTCTCCCCTGTTTTATACATTGTTGCATTATTTTCCAAAAAAATATAAGTGTCAAGTGTGATTTGCTCTGTTTGTTGAGTTCACTGAAATTCTGTGATTTGTAGTGCCGCTATCACAGAATAGTTATTCCGTTCTATTAAATTCCTTAAGAACACACTGTGAATTCAATGGGCTCGGAATTATTTTACGTTTTGTTTATTGAACTAATGTTTCTTTGTTTTTTTTTTATTTTCTGATTTTTAACACAATAATACCAACAATCTTAAGGAATTTAATTTATTGAGATGGTTAATCATAAAAAAATGATTGGGGATCGTAAACATTATGATGAATCAATTCATCCGATATGTTCCTCGGCGGAATTGTTTTGCTTGATACATTTGCACATGGGAATAATTTTGAATTGAGCAAGTTTTAGATAAGGGATGCAGATTCCTTTGGATTAGTAATTAAAGGTGTGGAATATCTCATATTACACTTTAATGATGATTACAATTAATTTATATCGGATTAAAGTGTTGATATCGTGGCTCACTCCAAAATGGTTCAAATATGTATATGTGTCCCAGAGATATGGGAAGAGTTTAGATGCATGAAGAGTTTACTTGTAATTAACTGGTAGTACACGAAATGCAACTCGAATTTTTAGAGGAATATAGAGTGTTCAAATCTCTCGAACAAATAATCTACTGGATAGCAGGTTGTGTTGGTTGGTTGTCTGGCAGATGTTGGATATCAATTGAAGAACAAGTGGCCTCTGACGAATGAGATTTCAATATAAGGGAACTTAACAAAGGTTTTGTTTAAAACAGTGACACAAAAAGGAATCTGCTTTACTATTTGTGGGTTCGACGTAATGTGATGGCACTACTGGTCTTAAAATTTGAATTTGTTTCCATCCAAATAATACAAACAAGGATTTGGAACCATTTAAGGAAAGTGTTAATGGCTGAAAAAGTCAGAAGAAAAATAGTGAAAGTGACGATATATCGGGTTCTACTTTCTTTACTCTTCATATTTTTTATTTTCTACCTTTTATGATTTATGATATCTTGCTTCTATAAATATTTGGGTAGATGTTTATTATGTGATGATCTCATATAACAAATTTAGAGTTATATGCATGATTAAGAATAACATGTAAAGGTTAATTTTGTTATTCCTTTTAATCATTTTGTTGATATAGAATTTGGCAACTTGCATAAAATAATGTGAAAGAATATTTTCAAGATGTGTAAGATGTGAATAAGTCTTACACTAATACGTGAAAGCATTTTTGAGATCATGAATATAATATATGTAAAAATATTACATATGTTTGTTTGATAAGAAAATATATCAAACTATTGAAATGTTTAGGGGTTATAATGGTTTAGTTGGAAAGCCATTTGAAAAGAAAAATATAATACTTGTAATTTTCTACCCCTATTTTGGAAAAAATTAAAATTCTTGTGATTTTCCACTCCCGTTATGGAGAATAAAAATCTTTGTGATTTTCTACTCCTGCTTCGAGATTAAAATATGAATGATTTTCTGCTCGCTCTATTCATTGGTGGAGATTAAAGTCTATGTGACTTTCTACTCGGTTTGGAGATTAAAATCTTTGTGATTTTCTACTCCAATGTATTTTTCGGTTTGAAGATTGAAAACTTCACCGTTTATTAAATCCAGTATCATATATTACTCGATTAGAAGATTAAAAACTTCACCGTTTATTAATTCTGAATGTGTCAGATTGGTTTGAAGATTAAAAACTTCACAATTTATTAATTTTGGCTCTGTCGTGACACAAACAACAGTTCTTGTGGTTGGATCAACAACGTCATAGGGGCGTCGAATATGAATATCCTTTCGAAGAAATATGTTTGGAATATGAAATTATTCACCAAACGACCTCTCCTTAGTCACCGCAATCTAATAAAATTACGGAAAGAAAGAATAGAATGCAAAGGAGATGGTGAATACCTAGTTGATAAGTTCTGGTTCACCCAAAACTTGTGAGGGGGAAGCTATGCTTACAGCTAACAGAATACTCATTCGCGTTCCCCATAGAAAGACACAATCTATTCCATATGAAAAAAGAAAAGGAAGAAAACCAACTTGAAATATTTCTAAATGTGGGGGGGTATTTGGGTAAAGTGCAAGTTCTTAAACCCAAAAGGATAAAAATCGGATCAAAAACTGTTGATTCCGTTTTCATTAGATATACAACAAATAGTAAGGCATATCATTTTCTGATTAATAAATCAGAAAATCCTGAAATTCATATTAATACGGTAATTGAATAAGATAATGCTGAATTATTTGAGAATATTTATCCGTATAAAAAGGAATGTGAGTTTTTTAGTAAAATATCTCAGCGAACTCGGGAAGAAGCAAAGAAAAGTGCGTTGAATTAGGAAAATTCAAGACGTAGTAAACGTCAAAGGATAACTACTGCCTTTAGACTAGATTTTATAAAATTCTTGTTGGAAAATGAGCCTCAAACGTTTAAAGAAACATTGTCTTCCTCGGAAGCACAATATTAGAAAGAGACAGTCAATAGTGAGATAGAATCTATATTAAATAATTATACTTGGGAATTGGTTGATCTTTCTCCAGAAAATAAACCTTTGCATTCTAAGTGGATTTTCAAAAGGGAAATGAAATCTGATGGTACTATTGACAAATATAAGGTAAGATTAGTTGTCAAATGATTTAGACAACGAGGAGGTCTTGATTATTTTGATACATATTCGCCGGTAACGAGGATTGCATCTACTCAGGTGTAAATAGCGTTAGCCGCAATGTATGGCCTTGAAATCCATCAGATGGACGTAAAGACAACCTTCTTAAATGGAGATTCGGAAGAAGAAATTTATATGGAATAACCCGAAGGGTTTGTAGTTTCCGAAAAAGAAAAGAAGGTGTTTTGACTTGTTAAGTTACTTTACAGACTAAAACAAGCACCCAAACAATGACATGTGGGATTTGACCAAATAATATTGTCAATTGATTTCAAAATTAATGAGTGTAAACAAATGTATTTACGTTAAGAATACTTCAAATCATATAGTCATTATTTGATTATATGTGGATGATATGTTGATGAAATATTTAAATGTGGGAGTTTTTAGAAAGTCAATGTTAGACATAATGTCTAAATGATATAATTTTTGAATCCCACCAATCCTTAGTGGATATTGATATGATAGTCAGTGAATTCATTACTTGTTCAGTCTTAGTGATGAAACTACAAATGTTGTTTACGTGCTTTTCAAAAAATTATTTGTTCTTTCTTAAATATTTATAATGTTTAGCTCTTTTATGAAATGGTGTCACCTGGAAGACTGTGACTTTTCATGAAAAGTGTGTTTGTATGTTTTGTATAAACATGACCGTCATGAACGAACATATTAATACATTGGTCTATAATAAGGTGAACCAACAGATGAACATGACCAAAATAGTAACGACCCGACCGGTCGTTTTGAGAATTTAAGCTTAGTTCGGTGGTGTAAGGTCTTGAACATATTCACATTATGTATATCGACTTACGTGCATGGTTGGATTCAGTTATGGGATGGTCTAGAGTCGAATTGGAAGAAGGATTTCAGTTTGAAAGCTTAAGCGGTAGAATTTGACCGGAATTTTGACTTTTGTGTGAATGGCCCGGATGAGTTTTGGGTCATCTCAACATGTCCGTATGGTGATTTTGGACTTAGGCGATCATCCAGAATTGGATTTGGAGGTCCGTAGAGAGATTTGAGGCAATTCGGCGAAAGTTGGAAAATTTGAAGTTTGGAAAAATGGAGAAGTTTGACCACCGTTGACTTTTTGGGATATCAAGGTCGGAATGCGATTTCGAGAGTTGGATCATCTCCGGGATGTCAATTGAAACTTGTCTGCAAAATTTGGCATCATTCCGTGTTGAATTGATAGGTTTCGGCACGAGTTTAGAAGTTTGAAGATTTGAAAGTTCATAAGTTCGATCTATGGTGTGATTCGTCGTTTCGGCGTTGTTTAATGTGATTCGATACCTCGAGCGAGCATGTGTTAGGTTATATGACTTGTTTGTGTGTTTGGATGGGTTCCGGGGGCCTCGGGTGTGTTTCGGATGGGCTTCGGGTCAATTTCCTTCAATTTTGGACTGCTAATGTATGTCAGTTGGTTTTCTCTTTCGTGTTCGCGTTTTCGCATCCGCGTTTGCGATGAGTAAATTTGGAGGAGGGAATAATTTTTCTTCGCAGTCGCATTCTTCATTCCGCGATCGCGGAAGCCAGCCTTGTTCTTAATCGCGTTCGCGTTCACTCTACGCGTTCATGTAGTTATGACATCCGCCTTCCGCGTTCGCGTGCTACTCCACGCGTTCGTGAAGGAAATCATGGGCCCTCAGATCCTTATCCTTCGCGTTCGTGTACGTGATGTCGCGTTCGCAATTCTCATCTGGGCAACTTTCATTTTCCTTCTTCGCGAACGCGATTGTTCTTCCACGTTCGCGATGCACAAACATCTGGGCAGGCAGAATATATTCTGAAATCGAGGGTTTCACCATTTTTCGCCATATTTTGACTTGTAGAGCTCGATTTTGAGCGATTCTTTGTGGGTTTTTCTTGAAATTCGATTGGTTAACTGTTCTTCACCTAGAATTAAATATATTCCATGATTTAGTCTTTGTTTTTATCATTTAAATTGTGTTTTAGGTTTAGGAAAAAATGTTGGTTTTTGAAGAAAATTTTCAAAACGAAGTTTCATTATTTGAGGGGTGAAATGGTATCGGAATTGAGTAAAGTTTTGTATGGTTGAACTCATTTTGGAATGGGTGTTCGGATTTTATGAATTTGTCGGGTTCCGAGGTGCGGGTCCTGGGGTCGACTTTTGGGTCGATTTTTAGATTTTTGTAAAGATCAAAACTTTATTATCCAGAATAGTTCCTTATAAGTTTTATGTGTGTTTTGAAATTGTTCTAGTTGGTTTTGAGCCGTCCGGAGGCCTTTTCACCGGAGAAGTCCAATTTAGAGTACCGGGTTGTCATTTTTGAGGTAAGTGTCTTGCCTAACCTTGTGTGGAGGAATTACCCCTTAGGATTTGAGTCTTCTATGTTGATTGTAGACCGTGTACGTTAGGTGGCGAGTGCGTGCTCAAAATTATTTGTGGAAAGTTGACCCTTTAGGAATCATAGGTCCTTATATTCGCTGAGTATGAATTGTCCTTGGCATGATTGAATTTCCTAATTTCTAGTTTCATCTTTATTTGCTTAAATGTAGAATTTCTTACTTTTGGATTCACTCATATTGCCTATTTGACTCCTAATTGACTTATCTGAAGATTTTATTCTTATTACTGTCATGCTATGTCTTCTTAACTGCTTATCTCTAATTGCATTTATTTTCATCTCATCCTATAATTGTTTGGTCTTAACGAAGGTTTATTATTACTTTCATGTTGCTTGTCCTTAAGTGAAATTGTTGAATACCCTCGAAACTTCCCGACCTTAAAGGAAGTTTAGATAGCCTATACCTTAGTTGACTTGCCTGTACATAGAGTTAACAGATTCGTGTTGATTTCTTGTTGTTAACCCGTGCATTTAGTTATGACTGTTACATGTTATTTTCCTTACTTTTTTAGAGGTTCCTAATATCCCTAGATTTCCTTGTTATGTTTATTTCTCGTGAACTAGTTTTTCCTATCTTGTGATTGAAGGTTCTTGAGTTGATGTATTTATTGTATCTTGAACTGTTGTCATTGTTGTTGTTGTACTTGTTGTGGTGATGCACGAGGTTTCTGCCGTGCGTCGTGATAAGGAGAGATATGAAATTGAGGGTTGCGCATGTGGCGAGACAAGGTGGGAACATGTTTATGCACGTGTGGCGAAAAAAGGCGGGCATATACTTTACTATTGCACACGTGGCGATACAAGGTGGGCTATGTCAGGGATTGTTTGTGATACTTGTGTTGGCCTGGGGGCATTCCTTGTTGTTGATATTGTGTACTGGAACACTTACTGTGTGAGTTTATTCGTGTGGAAATTGTGAGATGACAATGTACGTGTTGCCTTTTCTTTCCTTATGCTTATTGGTTGTTGAATCATGTTAGGACACCTGCACAAGCATACACGCAGTTAAAAACTATTAACAGATCAAGGGTTCCTTGTTGTTGTCAAGTGTAGATACTCTTGTTGTACTTACCGTATGGGTGGAAATGACCCCATTGGTACGTGAGTCGTCCGTACAGTTAGTACTCGAATGAGGGCACATGATGCCAATTGTTAGGGTTCGAATATTGGGACCTGTAAATGGTGACCGAGGTTCAAAACCTCGTGGAGATGATTACGAACTTGATGTAGAAGTGGTTGAATTTGTTAAGTCATTACTTGTCCGTGTTGTATATTTACATTCCAGATTTATTTGTATTCTATTCAATCTTTTGTATTATTTCATGTTTTTTGCTGATACTTATTGTTTTCCTTCTTTATCGAGTTTACTGCATTGTTAGCTATATTTCCTAGCCTTTATGTGTATATTGTTTTTCCCCTTATTCCTATATTTATACTTGTTCATTTTATTAGACCAGTGGATGTCTTGACTAGTCCTCGTCACTATTTCACCGAGGTTAGTCTTGATACTTACTGGGCACCGCTGTGGTGTGCTCATACTACACTTCTGCACATTTTTGTGCAGATTCCAGATTTTGCATAGCCGGCCGTTCGACAGTTAGCAGCGTGGTTGCTGTTGTGGAGACTCAAGGTAAAACCGCTCCAACATTCGTGAGTTTCGGAGTCACCGTCTTATTTTATTTATACACTGTTGTACTTATTCCAGAACAGTGGTATTTATGAATTATAGTGTAAATGCTATAAAGCTTATGACTTGTACTTACCAGATTTTGGAAAGATATTTAATGTGTAGAGACTTATTTCAAAAAGCACTTAAATGATTCTTGTATTACGATTGATGTTTATTAATGATAGGCTTACCTAGTCCTTAAGACTAGGTGCCGTCACGATAACCAACAGAGGAAAAATTAGATCGTGACAAAAATTCATTGCAAGATGGATTTGTTTCATGAATGAAGGTGCTATAATTTGCATATCATATAGAAGTATGAATAAATAGCAAACAAAGGCTTGAAAATGGCATAGTGATTGTGAACCGTTTTAGATATTAAAAGGTTGTGGCCACAACTGATGCCAATCATGTCAGCTTTTGTTATAATATACTATTGCTACATTAAATGTAGTCAATGATCTGATATGCAATAGAAAGCCGAGACATATTAGTCTACGACATAAGGAAGTTCGAATTGAACTGTCATGATAATGAAACGAGTGTTGAGATATTTGAAATATACTCAAAATTATGCTTTACACTACAATACATATCGTGCAATAATGGAGGGGTACAATGATGCAAGTTAGATCATTGGTTGAATTGATTTTAAATCATTGGTGAAGGAGCAATATCTTGAAAATCGTCCAAACAGACATGTAGCTTGCTCTACAATGGAGTCTGAGTTTATAGCTTTAGACAAGGCCAGTAAAGAAGCTGAATGGCTCCGAAATTCTCGAAAGATATTCTAGTTTTGGTCCAAACCTTTGGCACCTAAATGAATGTATTGCGATGGTAAATCAACAATAGGAAGGTCCATGAGCATTGGGTATAACGGAAAATCTTGTCATATACGACGAAGACATAAAACCGTTAGGCAACTACTCTCTAGGGGAATTATCATAACTGACTATGTGAAGTCGAGCGATAATATGTCAGATCCATTTATAAAAGGCCTAATTAGAGAGGTAGTTGAAATATCATCAAGGGGAATGAGACTATGGCCAAGGACAAGTCATTGTGGCGATAACTCTACCTAGAAGACTGGAGATCCTAAGATCTATGTTCAAGGAGCTCAAACAAAGTCATTAATGATGGTTCAACATTGTCAAATAAAATTTCTTTTGGGTCCATTCTCTTGACGAGACACTGTTCAATACCAAGGATAAAGCATTAAGGCTTTTTAATGGTTTCTAAGTTTAGTACGGGGTATATCAAATAGTGTATCTACTGGACAACTCGTTTAGGAATCACCTATGTAAGTGTGAAGTGTTAGCCGCTTCAAGGAGAGTATTGTAAGACCAATTTTCTATGTACTTATGAAACCAGGCGGTATTCATGGTTGAAACGAACACAACAATGAGAACCAAAGACGGTTAAGAGTTGATTGTGTGACTTATGGTTATCTAGGTATACACCAAAGTTCGAAGGTTCAAAGATATCAAATCTACTGATTGACCGAGTATATTCGACATAAGTTCACTATGAAAAGTTCAAAAGGAAACCCGCTTATCCAAATGCGATTAATCCTTAATTGCGAATGACACAATATTTTCATGCATGTTTTTCCACATATGTCCATTCCCCATTCATGTGGGGGATTGTTGCATGTTTAATAAGGAGTGTGAATGAAAAATGGAAGAGGCACCTCTTGGATTGTACCTCTTCATCTCACCCTTTCATTTTCTATAAATTTAGAGGCTTGACCTCATTTTTATTACATGGAAAATCTGAAAACTTCTCCCTCTTTTATACGTTGTTGCATTATTTTTCAAATAAATATAAGTGTCAAGTGTGATTTGCTCCGTTTGTTGAGTTCGCTGAAATTCTGTGATTTGTACTAGCACAAAATAGTTATTCCGTTCTATCCTAGGAGGAATTAATCCATAACCTTGGGCAACAATGAGGGGATTAAATTCTTTAAGGACACATTGTAAATTCAGTGGGTTCGAAATTGTTTTACGTTTTGTTTATTGAACTAACATTTCTTTGTTTTTATTGATTTTTTGATTTTGAACACAGTAATACCAACAGATGCCACATGGCTTGCCATCTCAACGCCCCTAACCCATTTTACCCCTCTTTCTATTTTTTTGCCACCACTAAAATTTTCTTCCCCTCCATCACTATCGCCACCATTGCCGCAACCTTGAAAAATATTATATTTTAAATTTTAGTCTTTTGTATATGGATTAGAGGCACTGATGTGACATTTCATGTAGCATCCACCTCATCAAATATCAGTGTCACGTAGGATTGGATGTACCTTGGACAAACTTAACAGAAGAGTGCTATATTTGAACCAATAGTATTACGATAGAGATATATTTAGACCCAAAATATAATGAAGCGTATTTAGTTTAAACCTTTTTCTCATAGTATAGGGATATATTTGACCCTTTGCGGTAATAAAAAAGATATATTTCTAGATTTTTGTTATAAAACATGGTTTTTATAGGTTAAAAAATTCCGAAAATTGAAAGGAGATTAGATCTTTTATGTTTCCACATAAATTAAAGTTAGCTTTATCCCCTCCATTGATTGAAAAATCATTTTAAAAAAAAAACTTTCATATGCAGATTGAAAGGCTGCAGATCAAATTAGTAGGCAGACAATGATCATTACCTGGATTTTAATAGGTTTTCATGAACCATTATTTGGCTTAATATTCTAATGGCTGTTAAATAATTACTCTCTTTAGTGCTTAATTAGGTGTTTTAGGTAGCTAATTTAACAACTCCACTTTGTGCCACCATTGGTGAAGTTCAAGACTTGGTGCATCATTATCGATACGTTTCAATTTACTATGTATTTATTGACGTAGAAGGTATTTAGACAAAATAATTAGCTGATCTCGTTAAACTCGTGAGGCAGAGTCAGGATTTGAAACTTGTGTATTCGGAGTTTTAGTTCGTTATGTTAGTGAGTTCCAAGTAACCAATATATACATATTCAATAAATTTTTAAAACAAATATATAATTTTGACCAAAGTTACTGGGTTCGACCGACCCTACAAATCCTATGCTCGCTCCGCCCCTGCTCGCTGGCTTCCTTCAACAATGGGGATAAAAGAATAGCTAATGCTTTCGAGCGATTCTTCTTTGAGCCTCACCAATCTTTTTATTTATATCGAGAACTCTAAGAGTGTGTTTGAATTTTTTCATGTTTGGCTGGCTTAAATATTTTCCTCATGAATTCATTTATCTCTTTCCCTATCAATAGAAGAAAAAATATTTTCCAAAACTCATTTTCAACTTTACCCACATTATTCCCTTCTACCAACCCCACCCCAACCTGCCCCGATCCACCCCCACCCCGCTCCAACCTTCCTCCACCTTATTCCAAAAAAATATTTTCTACTGTCTATAACCAAACACTAGAAAATATTTTTACGGAAAATATTTTTCATTCACCAACCAAATAAGAGAAAATGAGTGATAAAATCATTCAATTTTCATGAAAAATATTTTCCTTCGTACCGAACACACCTTAAATGGAAAAGGTCCAAATATACCTCTTTGTTATACATTCGGTCATTCATACATATGATGTTGGTAAATTTTCTCGTATTTATTTTTACATTTCAACTTGGATATGGTGAATTCTAAAAGTCAAAATATTTCGAGAAAAAGATTCAGATTTACCCATCTAATTTAAAAATTATGCTCTATTATACTTCAATTTTGAACATTGTAGGGGTATGATTGAGCATGAATGATCCTAAAATATAAGGGAGAATTATTGAATGATTCTTATAGCATCGAATATTACCCCCTTTCTGAAAAGAAGTAAGACCGACGACTCAAAAGTTTGCTTTAGGATTTGGATTGGCAATAACTTTTGAGGGTAAAAAGTCGCTTTATTTTCTCTCTATAAGAAAAAGAGTTTGCTTTATTTTGAATCTACAAGTTAAAAAGGTTTGCTTTTTTTGGAATCTCTTGAAGTGAACACTGTATTTTCTTTCCATCTAGTAAACGTACTTTTGCAAAGTGGTTCCCCTTTGTGACGTTAATTGCAAAATTGGTTGACGCACTCTAGTGGAACTATCACNCCCCCCCCCCCCCCCCCCGTATTTCGAGTTCATAATAATACTATAAACGACCATATGGAACCTACCCGTGCTATGCACGGCTACTCGGATCTTACATATGCTCAAAATTTAAACGAGTTTTTTTTTAATTTTTTTTAAAAATAATTTAGGAAGATCTATAGTGTTTCCACTCTTCTCCTTCCGCGTGACTCGAACTCAGGACCTGACGGTCGCGGGTGGAGGTGAAAGTACAAGATGGGGAGGAGAGGGGGGGGGGGATTGTTGACTATTTAAAGTTTAGTCGACTAACACAAGTATTAGTTGACTGACCACAGAACAAAATGAAAGTAAGCAGTAAAGAAAAGAAAATTACCCAACGATTTATACTGCTTCGGTACCGTTGTGATACTTACATCCAGTTTCCCTTGAGTCACAAGGGTTACCTTAAGATCTTTGAACAAAGTTACAATACAAATGGTTTTATCGCGTTCACCACCAACGAACAATATCAACACTTGAGTTCAAAATAGTTGACACAAATCTCTTTTGTGTTCTATATCTCCCTATCTTTTGAGACACTGATAACTAAGGATTACAATGTTTGAACTAAGAAGTAGACAGACTTAGAATACAATGTGCGTAGTTTTGCAGTCTTCTTCTTGAAGGATCAACCTTCTTATAGGAGAGAAAAGAGTCGTTGAGTTTTCAGCAAAATCAAAGGCACAATATCTTTGATTACAGAATTTGACCCTAGGGGTGCCTCTTCGAATCTTGCTCTTTGAAGAGCCCAGATTCGATTGTGACCTCTCTTGTCACAACTTGATTTAAGGAGTCGTTTACGCCTGGAGTAGCTTAATTCATGAGCGCAATAACTACTGACGATCTTCTTAATTTGAGAATCCATGATTGACACTGAGTTCCCTTGATTGAGGATGAATCAATCTGCTTCTCTTGATTGTCCATTAATGTAGTAACAACATCTTTATTCTTACTTGCTATTTCGAATCCAGTAGCAATCTTGCTGAGTATCTTCATTCTTTCCTTTTTGTTTGTCCGGCAAATATAACATACGATAATATTGTTATCGTTGAAACTTGAACTTAAACCTATCAGGAGGTGCTTTACCAACTGAGCAAGCTTAACTTGTCTGCTAGCGAGTTTAAAAATAAAATTTGTGCAAGTGCGGAGCAAATATAAATTTAGGTATTAAGCCAAAGTTTATACTAAAGTTCATAACATATCATATCATATAGTAGTGATGCGTACAATGATATTGTCGGAGATTATAAAAAGCAGCCTGATATACTAAACTTTCGCTATGTGTGAGATCCAAGAAAAGACCGAACCACAAAATTGTATTATATACAAAGTTATAGATTTATAAATCTTGAATTCGCCTTTGTCAGCGTTGGAGAGGCGCAAATAATCCTTGTTAACGTAGTCAATTTGTAGCAAAAAAGGAGGAGATCTAAACTTTTTAGCATGTGGAGATTGACAAAATCACAACTTTTTGGGGGCGGAGTGGTTGGTTTAAGAAAGTTAATGTCAATAAAGTGTGGATATTCTATCCAAGAAAGTGGTTATTGGGTACTTCAGGACTCTTATATAAAATATTCCAAATTCCTACCTGGAATTCCATTTGGTTTATTTTTAATGCATTATTGGCCCCATCAATATTAAATATATAAAATTTCTCCACTCCATTTGTTAGTATTATTCCATATCTGCCCTTGTCCATATTTTTATTTCAAGAACTTCAAGATACCAATAATGATTGTGATGTAAGGGTTCTCGTCGTATCCTTAACTAGAAGTTTCAGGTTCGTGTTATGGTATGAAATCGTTTTCATTATAGAGCGTCTTACTCTCAGACGGTGGCGGACGCACGTGGTGGGAAGTGGGTTAATCGAAAAATAATACTGTATATATATATAAATTAAGATTAAAACTGTGTAAATTTTATATAATATTTTATTTGAACCCATTTGACAACTACTATTTTACGACTAAAGTTATGTACTTCTAAGATTGAACTCGCTTGCATAAAATCCTGGATCCGCCATTGCTCTCAGACATGAGACTTCCTAACAATTTTAATCGGATCTCAATACGAATACCGAATATCAGACGAGGAAGCAGGAAAAATGGATCTGAGTAGGTTTTTAGTGTCTTAAAAAGGTCCCCGATAATAATTAAAATAAAATTAAGAAATGATTATATTGTATCTTTAAGATTCATCATAGAATAAAGAAGAAGAGAAAGTAACTGGGTTTTTTCTGTCTCGTGATTCCAACTTAGAGAAATATTCTTGAACAAGAGTACAATTTCTAATTGCCTTAATTACTTTTTGATTTTATTTTTGTAATTTAGTTTTTCTATAATGTTTCTATGTTAGAAAATTTTCCATCATAGTTTAATGGTCAACTTCAATCATTCTCCACTATTGTCATCATTATAGTTTCATTAGTTTGAGAAAAAAAAATGTTTCTTTAATTCTTGATTGCTTTTATTTTCTACTAGTTGCTCTCTTTAGTTTCCTTTTCTCATAATCCATAGAAATCATTTGACGAAACAAAATAATGAAAATATTTTAGAAGGATCTATATCTGGACATGAGAAAATTAAACGAGGTAACATACAATTGCATGTGGTCATAATCCCACTTAATACGATCATATGATATATGATGTCTGGAACTTAAATCTCCCCATCTAGTTAAACGATAGAGCGAGGCGAGAGAGCGTCATGCTGATTTGACATAAAACAATTAAAAATAAAATACATATATATAATGTAACGATATATTCAAAAATACCTTGTTCGAGTTACAACTAACATTTGAGGTTAAAAAAAAACTCCTCTAATGGTTCAATTCATCTCGTAAATGTCTAAATTGCCCCTCATCTTATTTTCTCCCTTAAGTCACATCCTTCTCCACTCCCTCATTGCTTCACATGCACTCATATTCTCATTAATACATTTGTGAACCAAGACAAAATTTTAATTCTTTTTTTTTTTTGGATTTTTTATTCAGTGTCCGATACTCATATTGGGTATGACTAAATTCGAATTCGCACCGGAAAGTCTCATATTGGGAGTAAAGTGCTCCCTAACAAAGGTGACTACATATCCATGGATTCGAATGCGAAACTTCTGCTTAAAAATGAAGGGGTACTTACAATTCCACCGCAACCCCGATCCATAAATTCTCACCCTCTATTACCACTCCCCTCTCCTCAACCCCACAAAAACCAAAACCTCTGTTCTCTTCTGTCCCTCTCCTTTTTTGGTCCTCCAAAATTCTTACCACTAGATATTGTACTATATTCTATCCTCTATATTTCTCAACAAAAAAAAAGAATCAAGATTTCAATGTAGATGGACATAACACTAAAAACCTATAACATTAGTATAAATTTAGTACTCCCCCTTTTTCTTTTCTCCACTAATGGCAACTGCTAGTGCTGCTTCTTCAACACAAATATTTCAAGAAGATGAAGATGAAGTTACAAGTAAAGGAAATTACAACAAAAATAATATAAATGGAGTTAGTAGACAAGATATTCAAGCTGCAATTGCTAAAACTATTGAGCTAAGAGCTTTACATGCTGCTCTTTTACAAGGGAATAGTCCTGCTTCAGCTACTGCTCTGAAATTTCCTTCTTCTGTTTCTCCTTCTTCTCATCATTCACATCATTTATCTGCTCAAGATTATCCTATTTTCACACCAGTAAGTCCCTTTTATTCTTTTTATGTATTTAATTATTTATTGGGTAATTTTTGGTTCAGAATATAATGTTTATTGAAATTCTAGTGATTTTTTTACCTCTATAGTTGTGTTTCGTGTCGAAAATATTGGGTTAGTTATGAAGGTAAAATCTTGGTATATATATATTATAAAGGCATTGGTAAAGTATTTGAATGGCTAGATAATTCTTGTTTTATAGTCCATAGGAATTAAGTTTTTAGTAAATACTCATGAGTTTTTTCTTTGGTAAACAATGGGTTTCTTGCTGGATTTTTTTTTTTTTTTTGGGTTGAATTTTCTGTTTTGTGTTTTATGAAAATTGGCCTTTTTTCTGAACTTTGTCTATGAAGATTGTAATTTAAAACCAAAAATTGAGATTAAGGAACATAAAAGGGATATTAACAAAGTGATCATTTTAAATCACATAGACCCATTTCTCTTGAAATTTCTTATTATTCTTATGGAAAAGAACTATGCTGAACTGCTTATGACAAAATTATCATTTTTTTAATAAATTAATTTATTAAGGTAATGACGAGTCTTTTAGATTTTGGGATTCTTGGTCCATCAATTAAAACTTCCGAAAATTTCTTATGGATTTGTTATTTGCATTTCTTTTCAAGTTTATTGAAGTTAAGACTTATTCCTATCTGATCTATGGGATATGTGTTTGACCAAATATTAAATAAGAATACTCTTTTCATAACTTCAAGCTTACACAATCTTATGCAGATATTGCTTCTAAATGAAGGCTTAAATGTCAAACCTGAAATAAGATAATATTGTTTATAATCTCTGAATTTAATGGACATCAGATTCTCATATATTGCTGATTACAACTTTTTACTGCAAGGTTTACCATCCCATAACGTATAGCAGTAGAGTTATTAACCTATAACCTCTAGCGACTTTACTATTACGGTTGGTAAAGTTTAGTTATGTTGATATGACAAGAATAGTTTTGCGACTTTACTATCATAGCAGGTAAAATTTAATGACTTTAATATTATAGTGAGTAAACTTCAGTTACTTTAACGCGACAAAAAATAGTATGGTGACTTGCTGTTATAGTAATAAAGCTCCAAAACAAGTAAGCGGACTACTATTTTAACTTGTCCTAGGTGAAATATTGTTCCTTGTATAGATCAAGACTAGCTGTGATTACTCAATTACATGATGTGGTTTAGTTATAAATGGTCAAAACTTAAGTTTGTTTCTCTATTTTTGATGATCTTGATTCAACATTTTGTGCAGAGCTATGAAGATGAACCATTGCCGGGATACAAACAACTTCAGTTAGATCACAATCCAAACTATGCTGAAATTTGGGATGAATATGGCTTTGGAGGAGTAGGAAATGGTAATAATGAAGCCATTATATCGGATTACAGAAAGGCGAGTTTGTCCTTGAGGAAAGGATTTACTAACAGTTTGATCAACTTAGAACCCCATGTTTGTCCAGCTGATGATCAGAAATCGGTCACAAGCTCGTGTACTGATCAAATCACTATGCATAGAGCTTCTCCTATTGCTCATAGTTACTGCAAGTCTAGGAGAAACTCGTTAGGGGACTTGAAATCGGTTTCATCTTGCAATAAGTGTAAGCCTGCGATAATTAGTACTGAGGCTGATGGATCTAGTAAGAGTGGGAAGAACTCGAATGTTGTCGTGCCATTGTCAGATTCTCATGTTTCTGTTCAATCATCGCAGCCAAAGAGTAAAGGGCTGAACTTATCATGGCTGTTCCCTAAGCTAAAGAAGAAAAACAAGATAGAAAGTTCACCAAACCGGACAGAATCCGAGGAGGTTTCTCAGGTTTTTAAGGATATAGGAACAGTTTCTATCGATACGTTGAAGAAAGAGCTCATGGAAGCAAATGAGAGCAGAGATGCAGCATTGATGGAAGTTTCGGAAATGAAGTCTTCTTTAGGTGACCTAAAGCAAAAGTTAGAGTACTTAGAAACTTACTGTGAAGAGCTAAAAAAGGCATTGAGGCAAGCAATTCAAGCCAAAGAATCCCCTGTATCATCACAGCTTAGAAATCTTTCTAAAATGGGGAAATCCATTGATGGGGACAGAGAAAATCTGATCCCGGTTAGTGAAGAGGTAATGCTAGAAGGGTTTTTACAGATAGTATCAGAATCAAGATTATCAGTGAAGCAATTCTGCAAGACTCTAATTGGACAGATTGAAGAGACAGACAATTTGTTAACCGATAACTTGAACCTTTTGCTTCAACCTTACAAACTATCTCTCAACTCAAAGTACTCAAAGGCAGTTCTATACCACATTGAATCCATCATCAACCAATCACTTTTCCAAGATTTTGAGAACTGTGTGTTCCAAAAGAATGGCTCATCAAAGCACTTAGACCCTCAACAAGAACGCCACACTCAGTTCTCTTCCTTTGTCGCGTTGAGGAACCTAAGTTGGAATGAAGTGTTAAGAAAGGGGACAAAGTACTATAGTGAAGACTTTAGCAAGTTCTGTGATCAGAAGATGAGTTGCATTATTACAACACTTAATTGGACAAGGCCATGGCCTGAACAATTGCTCCAAGCATTCTTTGTTGCTGCTAAGTGCATTTGGTTGCTGCATTTGTTGGCGTTTTCGTTCAATCCTCCTCTCGGGATTCTACGAGTGGAAGAGAATAGAACTTTTGATATGCATTACATGGAGGACGTTTTCGCGGATAGGCAAAGATCACAAGGTTCTAGCAAGGTCAAGGTCATGGTTATGCCTGGTTTTTATGTGCATGATAGAGTACTTAGGTGTAAGGTAATATGCAAGTATAAAAATGTAGCATAATTAGGTTCTCTTCACCCCTTTTTCCTTTTGATTTTCTTTCTTAGTAATCTAACTTTGTAATAATGGTTTCTTCCTGATTATTTGTTTTAAGTGAGTTCTATAAACTAGTTACCATATGTGATCTAAACTTCATCAAATAAACGGAGCAAATAATTATCTTCAGTTGGAGGAAAATGATATTAGTGGGCCAGAAAGTGATATCTTTTGGTTTAAAATGTTGAAAAAAATGGGATCTTTACACAAATGGCCTTCCATATTTATTATTTACTTTTTCTAGCCATATACATAGTTTATACATTGATTATACACAATTATACACATATAATACATAAATTATACATATATTATACCTCCACCCGCTATTTTTAGTTCAAGGGGTTGGGTGGACGGCTATTTGGTTAATTCTTCTAATTACACCTTCTGGGTTGGGCTACTTAGTTGCTACTTTGTGGCCTCATGTGTTTTTTGGCCTCATGTGTTTTTTTGGTAAAAATTGCATGGGGTGCCCTATTTGGTCGCCCCTTTTTAACTTGTACTCGCTTTGTTTCTGTGCATCCGTACCCCTTTTTTTGTTAAAAGCCTTTTAAAAAGACGATTTTGCCCTTCTTTATTAAAAGACTACTTTCTCTCCAAGTATACGCCAATCTACTGTCTCTGTCTCTCTCTCTCTCCCGTTCTTCGCTTTTTTGATTTGTTTCTTTTTTGATTTGTTTCTCTTTGAAATCAAACGCTTTTCGATTCTTCTTGATTTTTCAACTGTTTGTTCCCCAATAACATTACGTATAATCACAGGTACATTGCATTAACTTTCTGGGTTTTATTTTAGTATTATTTTTACGATTTAATTTCTGATTTTTTTGTTGATAGTCATCTTAGTTGAATCATTTTCCTTTTTTTATTTATGATAAAATAGTTTTCTAGGTTTTACTTTGATTAGTGCATTAGTTTTCTAGGTTTTACTTTTACAATTGTATTTTTAGTTTTTTTTGAATGCGTGTTTGTGTTTTTTGATGAAAATTCTATAAATTCTTTAGTGATTTTTGGATACGTAGAAATTTTAAACAATTTTAAGAGTTAAATAGATGATGCTATTATTAAAGTGCGAAGTTTACAATACTTCAAAGATAACTTAATTCTAAGAGCTGAAGTTTTGTGTTTTTGTTATTTTTTATGAACTTCAACATTATTTGGAGTTGAATTTGTGTTCTGTATTTGTAACTTCAGCATTTCTAGGAGCTGAAGTTTTGTTTTGTGTTTGTTTGAACTTCGAGTTTTTGCTGAAATTTTTGCTTTGTAACTGTTGAACTTCAGCATTATAGTCCTGAAGTTTTGTTTTGTGTTTGCTGAACTTTGAGTTTATGCTGAAGTTTTTGTTTTGTAATTGGTTGTCACGACCCTAAAATCAAACATGTCGTGATGGCTCCTATCGATGGTGTTAGGCCAACTGACTTCCACAATACTGTATTGGTAAAAAAGAGTTTCACACGTAAGCCAACTTTTGACAACTCAGCCAGTCACGTGGACACAGGAAAATGCGACAGCTGGATGTGATTCTTTGAAGATGTACGGTACAAAGAGGCACGGTTCAGTAAACCCACGAACTTATCAGCCACGGGAAACTCAACTTNCTTGTAAAGGCATCTGATTCTCGAATACAATCAACTTCGATTTTCTATATTTCTGCAATATTGTCTATTATTCATTTTTCTCCATTACCTTGATTATCAGTAACCCGTATTCATCTTAAAATAATCTTTAGTCAAAGGGTCTAATTCCTTAGTTAAACAAATACTTCGATAATTCATTCAAATATATGCCAAAAAACTTTTTGTATAACAGAATTCATAGAAGAAACAAGAGTTGAACTCAATATAGAAATGCGGAAAGAAAATCCCAAAACATCAGGGTGTCAATGAGTCATGAGCATCTAATATAACTGGTATGACAATAACAAGACTAACATAGTCTGGAAATCCAAAATACAACTAAAAGAAAGATAAAGGAGAAGAAAGCAAGGTTGTGAGCGTCGTGCAGCTACCTCACTATCTCCAATGATCAGCTACAAGGACTATCAACACTCTCCGCGACCGACAACTCCTGGATCTGCACATGAGGCGAGGGAGTAATGTGAGTACACCAACTCAGTAAGCAACAGAAGTAAATAAGGGTTAAGAAGTAGTGACGAGCTAAATGCAAATATAATTCATTTCACAAAAATTCAATAAAGTGTGGCATGCTTTACATCCAGTTTTAAGTCAAATCAGCTTGTTTATATTAAGTTCAAGTAAAGTCAAATAAAAATACCTTTCAACAGTTCCCAAACAAGGACTTAAGGCAACTATGTGCATCAAAAATGAAATCATACACCGCCCCTAGGGCAATCATCACTCAGTCTTCCCAATCACTCCAACCTCACAATCACTCATTCCTAACATGCGCTCAGCACTGCGCACTCGGCACTCGCACTCAGTAGGTACTTGCGGTCACTGGGGGTGTGTACAGACTCCGGAGGGGCTCCTTCAACCCAAGCGCTATATCAATGCCAATCATGGCAGAATCAATGAAACATGTTGCGGCGTGCAGCCCGATCCCATAAATGACCTCACAAATCAGACCCTCGGCCTCACTCAGTCATCAATCTCTCCAATCTCTCGGGCTCTCAGAAATCAAAATAATCAGCCCAAACAACATTGACATGATGCATCAAATAGAATAACAGAGACTGAGCAATGATGTAAGAATGCATGAACATGACTGAGTACGGAATATCAACAAAGACAGTGAGATGGCAGCAAGAAATGACCTCTAAGGGTCCCAACAATACCTCCATAAAGCCTAAACATGGTATCTAGTATGATTTACAGTCAATCTTTGTATAACACATAGGGAGCATTCAACTTTACAGTTTCTAGGGAACAGACCAAGTCACATCCTCATCGGTGCACGCCCACATGCCCGTCACCTAGCATGTGCATCACTTCCAAATAGTCACATGACACAAAAACTCAGGACAAGATTTACAACAGTTACTTTCCTCAATCCGAGCAAATTCCTACTTCGCAATGCCCTTGCCTCTCGATCCAGCTTCCAAACGTCCCGAATCTAGCCACAAGTAATAAAACACAATCAATAAAGTCTAAAGGGATCAATTCCACAAGAAAACTACTAAATTAGAGCCAAAATCCAAAATCTTCTAAATTTCGACCCCCGGGCCCACATTTGGAAATCCGACAAAAGTCACAAAACCCCAAAGCCCATTCACTAATGAGTCTAACCATACTAAATTAATCAAAATCCGACATTATTTTCCCCTCCAAAACCCCAAAACTCACTCTCCAATTTCTAAGCCCTAACCCCCAATATCACTTCAAAATCTCACTAATTAGGTATGAAATCAACGGGAAACCGCCATAATAAGGATAATTAGGCTCAAGGAACTTACCTCAGTGATAACCCTCAAATTTCCTTCCAAAAATGTCCTCAAAATTTCCAAAGTTTGTGTTCAAAATTGTGAAAATGAGAAAAAATCTCGAAGTCCTCTATTTATACTTTCTGCCCAGCAAAATCGCACCTGCGGTCTTTTATCCGCACTAGTAGTTCCCCTTTTGCGGTTGAAGTTCCTCTTCTAAGAAAACTCACTTAAAGTACTAGCCCTTCACCTGCGTCCAGGTCTCGCACCTGCGGACGCGCACCTGCGCATTTCCCTCCGTTTCTAGTGAACCAACCAAATTCCTCACTTCCGCATCTGCCCCTCAGCCTCGCATCTGCGGGCTCACAGATGCGGCTTCCTTCTTGAACCTGCGGTTCCAATCCAACTCAGCCTTGTCCGCATCTGCGACCTCCTAAGCGCTTATGCGGGCTCGCACCTGCGGCTCCCACTCCGCAGGTGCGGAAAACACCAGTAGCAACAACTTCAGCTGCATTATTCAACTCCAAACCTTCCGTTAACCACCCGGAATCACCTCGAGACCCTTGGGACCTCAACCAAACATACCCACACGTTACATAACCTAATACGAACTTAGTAGAACCCTTGAATCACTCAAAAACAACATTAAAACACCAAATTACCCTCGAATTCAAGCCTAAGAACTTCTAAACTTTCAAATTTCTCATCCGACTCCGAAACCTATCTAACCACGTCCGAATGACCGCAAATTTTACACACACGTCACAAATGACACCATGAACCTACTACAAATTTTGGAAATCCATTCCGACCCCGATATCAAATTTTTCACTACCGACCAAAATCGCCAAATTTTCAAATTTTGCCAATTCAAGCCTAATTCTACTACGGACCTCCAAATCACATTCTAGACGCGCTTCTAAGTCCAAAATCTCCTAACGGAGCTAACACAACCATAAAAATTCAAATCCGTGGTCGTTTATACACAAGTCAACATCCGATTGACTTTTCCAACTTAAGTTTCTAATAAAGAGACTAAGTGTCTCAATTCACTCTGAAACCACTCCGGGCCCAAACCAACTGACTAGGTATATCATAATATAGTTGAAGAACAAAAAAAGAAGCAGAATTGGGGGAAACAAGGCTATAACTCTCTAAACGACCGGCAGGGTCGTTACATTAGTGAATTTTCAGCATTCTAGGAGCTGAAGTTTTATTTTGTATTTGCTGAACTTCAGCATTTAGGAGATGAAGTTTTTGTTTTATATGTGTTCAACTTCAACCTTCTTAGACCTGAATTTTAACTGATTTTTTTAATAATGTTCTGACTTTGTTTTTCCTATCTTTTATTTTTTTTAACAGATGGCATCTACGAAATCCAAATGACCTACAAATCTGAAAGCACCTAAAGCATGTAGAATACGCAAATCTCCTTCATTCCCTATTGCTCCACTTACGAAACCAGGGACATATATTATGAGTTTGGAGATTGGTTTAACTGTCGTGCTTACTGGAAAGGGAACCACGATTTAGAGCGTTATATTGCAACTTTCTTGATTTCTACACAGTAGGAGAAGATGAATAATGGTACATTTTGGTATATTATGGCTATGGAGAATTTCCATTGCAGCATGAAGTTGGTTCATTGTTTGATTCTTTCTCATGTATTCACCAATGATCGAGACTCCATTAGTTTCAAGATTTTTGGCCATAATGTGTCGTTCAGTATTGAAGACTTTCACATTATGTGCGGTTTGATAATCACAATATGTAATGTTGAAAAACCAATTAAACATGAGAGCAAGATTCTGAAGCGCTATTTTGGCATGTCTAAGGGTGTGAACTTGAATGATATTCGAGATTATATGACCCGGAATATAATTCAAAAGGATGATGTGAATTTCAAACACGTATGCGAGAGTGATGAAGATATTGTGAAGCTTGTGGAAATTCTTGTTGTGGAGTCTATTTTGTTTGGAAAAAAGAATGAATCAACTGTGTCGGCGGGGTACACAACTATATACTGCTGAAGAAGATAAGGCTTGTGCTGATTATCCTTGGGGTAATGCGTCTTATGAGAAGCTCATTAGCTCAATGAAACATGCTTCGGACAACAAGGACAAAAAGAATCCAACTGAGTATACTATAAGTGGATTTCCATTTCCACTATGTGTTTGGTTCTATGAGCGCTTCCCAGATATTCGGGAGAAGTATTTAGAAGAAGAAGACTTCATTGATGCCCCTCAGGTTCCAAGGATATTACGTTATGTATCTTTGGGAGAGCCTAAATATAAAGAACTTCATGAGGATTATTTCAGTAATCATGATGTAAGTTAATGTTTTTTATTTTTCCTTTTTTTTCTTGTAGTTGTGTTAATATGTTGACGTATCAGTTTTATTTTATTTTCATAATATACTTTTTTGTATTAAACAGAAATATCAGATATTTAGGATATTGGATATAATTCCTACCAAAGAGGAATAGAATTCAATGCCTTTAATTGGATAATTACCATGCAGTCGGATTCGTTCAAAGGTACTGAATCCAGTTCCTTTAACTGGTGAATCACCACGTAGTCGGAGTCGATCAAAAGAAGCCAATCGAACTCCTGTAATTGGTGAATCACCTCGTACCCAGAGTCGTTCTAACCATTCTAAAACAACGTTTGACAATGAATTAGTCAACACAATATGTCGTGTAAGTTTTTAGCTAAAGTTTTTGTTTTTGTGTTTTGTAAAACTACAACATGTTTTAGCTGAAGTTTTTTATTCTATTTGTGATGAACTTCAGCATTCTAGTAGCTGAAGATTTAGTCTGTATTTGCTGAACTTCAGCGTGTTTTAGCTGAAGCTTTGTTCTGTATTTGCTGAATTTCAACATGTTTTAGCTGAAGCTTTGTGCTGTTTGTGATGAACTTCAACATTCTAGTAGCTGAAGTTGTGTTATGTATTTTCTGAACTTCAACATTCTTTAGACCTGAAGTTTTGTTCTGTGTCTCTATACTAGAGGGTACCGAGGAAGTTTAAAAGACATGCAAAAGAAGAAATACGCGATCGCGAAAGAAGTTGTTGAGGAGTTTCAACGCGATGAGTGATATGCTATTGTGGATGAGGTTATGATAAAAGTCAAGGTAAGCTTATTTATAGAAAAAGCCTTTTTTTTTTTCTGCTAATGTTATTCAGATTAATCATTGTTAGCAATTTTTTATAGGAATATTTTGATGAGAAGTTTGAAAAGTTATTTAAGATTGTCGATAAATCAAAAGGAATGGACGATGGTGATACATATTTTGATTTGATGAACTATCGACAATATGATAGGATGAACGACTCGTTCGAACATCTATCGGATATTAATGCTGCTCATGATCCACTGCATAATGTCGCAGATGAAAATGTAACAGGTGAGTAAGCGGCTCTTGAAGGTGATATTCAAGTATTCGAGGAAGTTCAACGTGTTGAACAAAAAGTTGAAGAGGAATGTTCCAGTGTTGATAGACTGAGAAAAGATGGATATGATGAACAGTTATCAACCGAGAATGTAGGAAGCAAGAAAGGTGCAACTGATGAAGTTGTCGATACGGAAGAACATGCACCGAGTTGTACTTTGGGTGCTGATATTGCACAAGGCAATGTGTGTGGCGATAGAGATCATGAACCTGTTGGTACTGAAGAGCTGACACCAAATGATGTGTGTACCACTACTGGGAAAGGCAATCTGTTTGCGGATGCAATAACTATTTGCCAAGAAATTTTAGGTGTCGAGACACAGGAAGTTTTCACTACAGGTATAATATTTTCTATGTTATTCAAAAAGACTCACTGCAACTGAAAAAGAAATTGGTGAGATCATTCGGCAATATGAAAAAGGAGAAATACATCTATTCACACCTGTCAGCTCACAGACAGGTGTGAAGTGTGTTTGTATTATTTTTAAAATTTAGTCAGTATTATTTAGTATATTTGTTTTTCATGAAGATATAGGCATCTGAAGGTAATGGAAGTGGATCCGTTGGAATGCAAACACCATCTGTGTCGCAACACTTAGACCAGATAGTTATTTTCTGCAATTCGATTATAAGGTGTTTTTTTGCCTAATATGTGTTTTGCATCAGTTGTATTTTATGTATATATTTTCCTTGCTTTTGCAGATTTCGTCCGATGCATCGCAACTTCTTCCAAATCCTAAGAGAAGGAAGATGTCCAGTTCTCCTAATGTTTTGAGTGACACCAATGATATCTCCAACTTCAAGTTATGTTCATTTTTGCTGGGTAGTACAGAATGGGACTAGTTCAGAAGGTAATTTTATTGCTATTGTTGTTGGTGAAGAGAGACAAGAACATCGTGAACAACAGGGAGTTGGTCAAGTAACTGCCGCCATGGCTGTGGATTTTTCCCCTGCTGCTGAACCGCAACAGTTTGTTGTGACGGAATAGCAAACAAAAAGAAAATCATCTAAAACAGGAAAAAGGATTCGTATGGAGAGTATTTGGTTGAAATATCCTTACATCATTCCTAAACAAAAGCGAAGGGGGCAAGATTGGAAAGTAGAAAAGACTACACGAAGGTATCCCTTCCATTATGTTAATCAAGACAGTGGATTGATGCAAAGATTTACAGACTGGTTGAAGACAGATGCTGGTGAATATAATTCCAAGCCATTCAGGTTAGCTGGAATTGATATTCCCAAGTCATTCTTTACCGAGCTTGTGGATCCTACCTCTGATCTTTCGGATGAAGTAAGTTATTAAGTTTATTTTTTGAAGGTTTTCAACTGTATTTCCCAAAACTTCAGCTATGTTTGTTTTAAAATTTTTGTACTATAAGTTGGTAAACTTCACTTTTATGCATGGTAAAACTGCTGAAGTTGTTTAGCTTATTGGCTAAAACTTCAGACTAAACTTGCTGAAGTTTTGGACATGCAGTCTCTAGTTTTAGTTTGAAGTTTTTTTTTCTAAACTTTAAATCAAACATGATAAAGTTTTTTTAGGTTATTTCCTAACACTTCATACTGAATATGCTTAAGTTTTTGTCACACAATTTGTGGTTTTGTAATGCATTTTTTCTAAACTTTATACTTATGTATGCTGAATTTTTTTATTTCATATATTTTTCTTTTGTTGTTGTTCATTTGCAGCATACTGAAGTGGGAGTATATTTCTTGCGTAAGAAATATTGCTATCACCTTCCAAGTTATCCAAAATCAAGATGTGCAGTAATAAATTTAATTCTTGATCAGTAAATGACTAAGTTGACTAGTGTTCATCCTTCAGATGAGCAAAAGGAAAAAATTAGAATAAGGAAGGAAAAGAGAATGGAGGAGAAAAAATATGTAAGGGAAAAAGAGCAAATCAAAGAGAAAGAGGACTGCTAAAAAACAGGAATGTAAGGATTATGAAGAAGAAGAAGTGAAGATTGAGGATCTTACCGAGTTTACTTGATTTATTGAAGAATCAACTGGTGAAAAGGTGGACAACTACGTAAGAGGCATTGACCTTTCATTTGGTATCACATGGGTATCTGCCGAAAAAGTATTCTTTTCATTTCGACTTAAGCCAATGACGGGCCAGACATCTAGGCACTACTTTCTTGGATTTTTCACTTTAAAAAAACTATATATGTGCATGATTCCATGAGCAATGCACCATATGAGCGTGCGGTTGAACATGTTCAAAATTATGCCCGTTGATCCACACTGTCTCAAATGTTTGGACTTTGACACACACAATAAAATTTATGAGGAAAATCCTATGGAAAAATTTGCGATTAAGTGGATGAACACACCCATACAGGATAACAAGTACGTGTTTCGCATATTTTTACTATGCATCTTATGTTTATTGTTTTTTATTCTTGTGTTAACTAATCTTCAATTTTTTTTCATGTTCTTTTTGTAGTGTTGATCGTGGTGTATGTGCTCTTAAGTTCCTTGATATGCGATTGAATAAAGAAGATGTCTTCAAATTCAATCAAAGTCATGAGTTGACATTCAGGAGAGAATTGACTGTAAATCTTTGGGCTCATGGAAAGTGAACATAAGATAGCGGTTATGAAACTCCATAAGAGCAACTAGGATATGACTATGGAGAATATGAAGACACTTTATGTAAAAAAATTCATAGAGAATAACTTGTAAATGAAAAATAATTTTTTTTCAAGGATGTAAGTGAAAGCAAAATTGAATTTGTGAATATAGATTTTTTGTGAATTATGTGATGTTTGTCTTTTAATTTTTTTGTTCTATTCGCGTTAATTGGTCTTTTAGTTGTCTTGGATTGTATCAAATACTTTTATCTCTTTTTCATGAACTTAGGTATAAATTTGTAAAAATGCAGCATGCAAAACTTCAGCATGAACTCAATAACTTCTTCTTGTTTAGGCTAAAGTTTTGGATAAAAAGTGTCGACATAAAAAGTGTCGACTGTAGAACAAAAAGTTCATTAGCATATTTAGCATATTAGCATATTAGCCTGAAGTTTTAACTTGTGCATGTTTAGTGTGAAGTGTTAGGGATTGAACAAAAAAATTTCAGCATGTTAACTCTGAAGTTTTAGCACATGAACTAAATAACTTCAGCATTTTTGTTATGATTTTTTTTATGGAAAACACATTGCTAAATCTCAGACTGCATGGATAAACTTCAGCACGTTCAGTCTGAAATTTTAGCACATGAACTATATAACTTCAACATTTTTATTCTGAAGTTTTTATGGGAAACTCATTGCTAACCCTCATACCGCAGGGCAAAACTTCAGCACGTTCAGTCTGAAGTTTTAGCACATGAACTATATAACTTCAGAATTTTTATTATGAAGTTTATATGGGAAACTCATTGCTAACCCTCAGACTGCAGGGCAAAACTTCAGCATGTTTTGGTATTTTTTTTAACTTGATATTTATCTTTTTTGCATTTACTAGCTACTTTTTGTCTTTTATCACCTACTTCATCTTACATTTAAATATGTCTGACCAAATAGTAAATGAGCTGAAAATTTACTTTTGCATTTACAAATAATAAATGAAGCATTTTCGATTTGATTATGTGAAAATTTTTCAGGCTGAAGTTATTTTTTTTCTATAGAAAAAGTGTGGACTTACTAGGCTGAAGTTACATTTCTTTTTGCATTTACCACCTAGTTGTTTTATTTTACCATCTACTTATCTTGTTACATTCAATTTCTCTTAACGTAAAACAGTAAACAGACCTGAAAAGTTAGCTTTGAACTTATAGATATTAAATTTATTAGGTGCACTCTTTGGCTATATTAACAATCTCTTCACTTGAAAATTTCATAGTCATCCACAGACTTCTATCATATTTCTTTAAATTTATATTCATCCTTAGCCTTTTAGCTTTTTTAAAAAAAATAATGTCTGGTGCTAGCGGAAGTAGGAAGCTTACAATGGATGAAATTATGCAGAAGTGGGAGAGTTTGAAGTCTGATTGGAACAATTACGTATCGATAACTAGTCTTATGCAAAAGTTGGATAAAATAAAGGCTGATTGGGAAAGAATCAGACCACAGTATTTTGCCAATGAATCATTCCAGAACAAGTTGAACCTCGAACGCAGTTGTGAAGGTTATTCAACCTCGTTTGATGAGGTTGTCCAGCAGTTGTTTTAAGTTTCCCATCTGGGACGACTATGCCAAGCTGCAAAACAGCTTTAAGAGTCTTCCTTATCTTATGGACAGGGTAATAGTTGAACAAAGTCAGTTGCGTGCTGAATTCAACAAGTTGAAGAGTGATCTCATCGGACTTTGTGGTCTTTTGCCCGAGTATCCTATAGTTATCTCTTATTCAGATGATGGTGACATATATCGAGAAATTGATGAATATTGTTCTGATGATGGTGATTATGCTTAGTTTTTGTAATCCTTTTTTATGTTTTTTCTTTTGTGTTTTTTGTTAATGTCTTTTTATGTCTCTTCTTTTTGTTTTGTTAATGTTTTGATGATGACCATATTTTTTTAATGCTTATGTTGTTATATAAATGAAAATCTTATTACGTTTTTGTGTATAATTTTTTAAAATTTTGAAGGTTGCATTCCGATTTTAATGTAATAACATAGTATGTCAACATAAAACTTCATGCCTTATAAGCTGAAGTTAGCATATATAATCTAGAAACTTGAAACTTTTATGCTTAAGTTTTGTCTAGCAGTCTGCAATTTTTGTAATGATTTTTCCAAACTTCAGAGAGAATATGCTGAAGTCATTTAGTTTATTTTCTAAAACTTCAGTCTAAAGATGCTGAAGTTTTGTTATACATATTTTTTTTTGCGTTGTGTGTGTGTTAAAGATATGTATTTCACTTACAGTTTTTTCTCGATAAAGTCATTGTATACTTTTTTAAAATACAACCAAACTTGTAAGCCGCACAACAAAAATGAGTGGTTTGTACTTCAAGCAATATATAAAAATGTATTTTCCAATCCAAGAGCTTATTTTTTTTATTTCTACGAAAACAATCACATTTTATATATATCATTAAATAATGAAAGTCTAAATTCAGACCAAGGATTATTGAACGTTAGGGTATTTTTCAGCGTGTTTCTTGGAATATGGATGAGGTGCTGGAGAAGACAAGCAAGTTGTTCTGTTATGCCCAATTTGTTTACAATGACTGCATTTGGTAAACTTCAATGGTACTGATTCAGTTGCAGGGATATGCCTCTTCTTTTGTCTTCTTCCTTGTAAAATCTCTACATTGGAAGATTTTGTGATCTCAGATTCTACATCTTGTGGAATATCCCATAAATTTTGATCTCTCACAGTATTCACTTGTCCTTCATATGTATTGAACCATATTTCCTTTGAATACCATTTTGAGAAGTAATCAGATTTCTACAAAATATCTCTTATTAATAACAGCAATTGCGTGTGGACAGAGCAATTCATCAAGTTGGAATTCCAAACAGTCACAAGTTCTCTTTTTTAAGTCCACAATGAATTCCATTCCTTCACTATTTATTCTAAAAAACATTGAATCAAGGTTGATCACCTAAAAAGGAATAAAAAAGCTATATTAGTGTATTATTGCTTCAAAAAGAAAAAGTATGAAGTTTTTTTATATGTAAGCAGTAAATTACTACAACAGATATTAAAATCTGAAGTGATAATGCATTAGTTAATTACTTCAGAGAAAACACGCTGAAGTAAATTCTGAAGTTAATAAATGTCACAACCCAAAATTAACCCAGTCGTGACGGCGCCTATCATGTACTAGGCTAGACGACTCATTTCTAAAACAACGCAATAGTTCATTTAAAAAATAACCTTCGAGCTATTTAACAATAAAACTCTCATAAGAAATTCAAAACAACAACATTGCGGAAAGAAAGGCCCGACATCGGGTGTCACTAGTCATGAGCAACTATTACAACTGTCTGTAAACATCAAGACTAACATAGTATGGAATTAATCAAGTACAACTAAGGGAATATAAAGGAGGAGGAAAGCAGGGTTGCGATCGACATGCAACTACCTTGCTAACTCCGCGAATCCGCATCATAAATAATATAAAGCCTCAACCGTGTCAAAAAATGCCTGGATCTGCACATAAGGTGCATGGAGTAACGTGAGTACGCCAACTCAGTAAGTAACAATAGTAAATAAACACTGAGCAATAGTGACGAGTAGTAAAGCATATAAAGTCCACATCATGAAATCTCAGTAAAAACACCACATGCTTTAAAATCAGTGTTTGTGTCAAATCATCTCGTTTAAAAACCCAATTTCGGTGAAATTCATTGAAAGATATTTTTCAACAGTTTCAACAGAGGCTCAATGCAAAAGAGAGTAAAAATGTTGAAATCGTAAACAGCCCCTCGGGAAAAACATCACTCATATACAGCCCCTCGGGCAAGTCTCACAGTCACTCGTAAACAGCCCCTCGGGCATACCTCACAATCACTCATAACAACCCCTCGGGAATACCTCACCATCACTCGTGCCTCCCAGTCACTCAACACTCGGCACTCGCACTTAGTAGGTACCTGCGCTCATTGGGGTGTGTACAAACTCCTGAGGGGCTCCTTAAGCCCAAGCGCTATATCAAGCCAAATCATGGCACATATCACTCAGGCCCTCGGCCTATATCAAACATGTTGCAGCATGCAGCCCGATCCCATAATATCCTCACAAATCAGGCCCTCGGCCTCACTCAGTCATAAACCTCGCAAGCCACTCGGGCATTTCAGTAAAAATAGGGAACTCAGCCTAAAACAACTTTTATGTGCATCAAAACATAGTAATAAAACTGAGTTATGCAGTAAACATGTTTAATCATGACTGAGTATAGATTTCCAATCGAAAATAGTGAGAGGATAGTAAGAATAAGTCCCCTGAGGGTCAAAACAGTACTGGCACAAGGCCCAAACATGACATTCATCCCAATTTACAGAAACTCTTTCTAAAACACATAAATATTATACAATTTCAACAAAATACGCAGCTCTACAGTTTCTATGATATGGACCAAGTCACAATCCCCAACGATTCACGTTCACATGCCCGTTACCTCAAAATAGTAAAAAGATACGAAATTCGAAGTTTCATACCCTCAGGACTAGATTTACAATCGTTACTTACCTCAAATCGGTCACAGTATGCTCTTGCCTCTCGGCTCGGACTCCAAATGCTTCGAATCTATTCAAGATCAGTATATTACCATCAATACACGCTAATGGAATTAATTCCACAAGAAAAACTATCAAATTAGACCAAAATCCCAAAATCGGCTCAAACCCGATCCCCGGCCCCATATCTCGAAACCCGATAAAATTTACAAAACTGCAAATCCCACTCACTCACGAGTCCAACCATACCAAATTTATCAAAATACGACCTCATTTGGTCCCTCAAATCCCTAAATCAAACTCTCCAATTCCCAAACCCTAACCCCTAATTTTCATCCCTAATATCCACTAATTACATGATTCAACAACGGTAAATTACCATAAACACGAGTACTAGGTCTCAAGTAACTTACCTCAATGGAGAATCCCTTGAATCCCTCTTCAAATCACTCCCAAAAGCTCCAAAACCAAATAAAAATGGTGAAGAGTGAACCAAATTTCACGAAGTGTGCAATATATACCTTTTGCCCAGGCTTTTCGCACCTACGACTTATTCTACGTGCCTGCGGCTTATTCTACGCGACTGCAATTTTGCACCTGCGGTCAAAGCTCCGCACATTTCACTCAAGTCCTCAGCTTCCACACCTGCGCCCCATGCCTCGCACCTGTGGCTCCCCATCCGCAGGTGCGGAAAAATACCAGAAGTTCAAAACCAGAAAATCTGCAACTCTCAACTCCAAAACCAAATTCGTTAACCCCCCGAAACACACCCGCGACCTTCGGGACCTCAACCAATATTACCAACAAGTCACATACCAACGTACGAACTTAGCCGAGCCTTCGGAACTCTCAAAATAACATCAAAATACCAAATTAACCTCAGATTCAATCCTAAAAACTTGTAAACTTCCAAATTCCGCAAACGACGCCGAAACTTACCAAACCACATCCGAATAACCTCAAATTTTGCACACACGTCACAAGTGGCCCTATGAACCTACTCCAACTTCCGGTATTCCCTTCCTACCATGATATCTAATTTTCCACTGCCGACCATAATCAACAAATTTCCAATTTTGTCAATTCAAGCCTAATACCACGGACCTACAAATTACATTCCGGACACGCTCCTAAGTCCAAAATCACCTAACACAGTTAGCCGAACCATAAAAATTCAAATACAAGATCGTTTACTCATAAGTCAACATTGGGTTGACTTTTCCAACTTAAACTACTAAATAGGAGACTAAGTGTCTCATTCCATTCCGAAATCACTCCGGACCCGAACCAACCAACCCGATACAACACAACATAGCTGAATAATACATAAAGAAGATGAAGTGGGGGAACGTTGCTATAACTCTCGAAACGACCGGCCGGGTCGTTACATCCTCCCCCACTTAAACATACGTTCGTCCTCGAACGTGCTCAGAGCTGTTCCAAAAGCCATCAAATCGCCGAATAACTTTACCCCGCACATACATGGGGGTGATCCCACATCACCCTATCCCCTATAGGTCTGATCACAAAGCACAACAAAAATTTCTTCATCCAACCTAGCCCTAGCCTTAGAATCCATATTTCCACATCTGAAATTTTCTATAAGATCAGAATCTCATATCTACACACTGTATAAGTTTGAACAAGTTGTATCCAACCATAGCCATAACTCAAGATGAAATCACATGATTTCACACATAACTCAAACACTCGTAGTGATAATTTGTAATCACAATGGCTGCTCAAAATAACCTAATTACGGTAACAACCTATCATCAAACAGAGACCCATTCTAACACATTCATATACTGTCAATGATGAAAGAAACACGCAGAAACCCATATCCATTCGTCGGATCAACCAGTTGTAACGACCCGACCGGTTGTTCCAAGAGTTTAGCCTGTTTCCCCCATTTATGCTTCATTGCTTGTGTGGTTCATCTCTTTTGTGTGGCGTTGGGTTGGGTTACTCGAGTTCAGAGTGGTCATGGTGAGAAATGAGACACTTAGTCTCTTAAGTTAGCCTTATAGTTAGAAAAGTCAATCGGAAGTTGACTATTGGGTAGACGACCTCAGAATGTGGATTTTAAGATCAGATAGTTTTCTTAGGTGATTTGGAACTTAGGAGTGTGTTCGGAATGAAGTTTTGATGTCCGGTGTAGAATTAGGCTTGAATTGGCAAAAGTTAGTTTTTGGTGATTTCCGGTTGGCAGGGAAAAATAGGCTATCGGGGTCGGAATGGAATTTCGGAAGTTGGAGCAGGTTCATAATGTCATTTTGGATATGTGTGCAAACTTTCAGGTCAATCGGATGTGTTTTGGATGGTTTCAGCATCCTTGGTGAAATTTAGAATTTTCAAAGTTCATAGGCTTGAATTTGGGGCGATTTTAGTATTTTTGCGTTGTTTTTGGTGTTTTAAAGGATCGAATAAGTTTGAATGAGGTTATGGGAATTGTTGGTATTTTTGGTTGGGGTCCCGAGGGGATCGGGTTGATTTCGGATAGCCTTCGGGGAGTTTGGAGTTGGAGAAATGCAACAAAAATTGTTGTCCTTTTGGTGTGGCCGCACCTGCGGAAGGGAAGCCACAGGTGCGATGGCCGTAGGTGCGTACAAGGGGCGCAGGTGCGGAACTCGGTCAAGCTAAAGAAGATCGCAGGTGCGAGACTTGGACCGCACCTGCGGAGTCGCAAGTGCAGAGGATCTGTCGCAGGTGCGGAAATGGCCCTTTAAGTGAGTTCTCTCAGGTGCGCACCTGGGACCGCAGGTGCGGGTCCACAAGTGCGAGAAAAGGACCGCAGGTGTGGTCATCGCTGAGCAGAACATATAAAAGGGCCCTTAGCGAATTTTGGTCATTATTTCACAATTCTTATTCGGGTTTGAAGATTTTGAAGGGTTTTTGAAGAGGGAAATCAATAGTTCTTCATTGAGGTAAGGATTTTGGACTTAAAACTTGTTTATATGTGATTAAGGGTCTGATTAGTGGTGAAAATTAGGGAAAAAGTGCTAAAAATGGGTAATTAGGGCTTATGAGTTAGAGACCTTAAAATGGGAATTTGAGGGGTCATTTGGACTCTGATTTCAGTGTTCTTAGTATGTATAGACTCGTGGGAGGATGAGGATTCTTGTGGTGTAAATTTTATCAAGTTACGAGACATGGGCCTAGGGGTCGGATTTGGTCAATTTCGGGATTTTTGGGTAAATTTGGTAATTTTCGAATGGGTTTCATTCCTTGGCATATTATAATGATATGAATATGATTTTTGGTAGATTGGAGCACTCGGAGGCCCAGTCTAGAGGCAAAGGCATTGAGGGCTAGGCTTTTAGCCGGTTTTAAGGTAAGTAACGTTTCCAAACTTGGTTCAGAGGGTTCGAAACCCCGAACTACTTGTTATGTGATTAGAATTGGTGACACACATGCCAAGTGACGGGCGTGCGAGCATGCACTGTGAGACTTGTGACCTGGTTCATCCCATGGAACCGCTTATTGATTATTCCCTGATGATATATGTGCTTCTATTAATGTGGTAATTGTGAACATGTTAGAAATCATGTTAAGTATAAATGTTAGGATTCACGCCGAAAATGCTGAGACCCGAGTGGTCATATATTACTGTCTCATTTGTGATTTATTTGATTCAATATACTCATTTATGTTATAGAATATCACTTCATACCTCAGTCTCAGTATTGTTAATTATATGCATACTTATCATTGTTTCGGGCTGAAAGATGCATCCGTGATCCATGTGAGTGAGATTGGAGAGTAATGACTGAGTGATGCCGAGAGCCTGTTATTGAGACAGTTATGAGATCGGATTGCACACCGTAGCGATACTTAAATCATGCCTTCGCTTGATATGGCGCTTGGGCCACTAGGGTCCCTTTGGAGTCTGTACACCGCAGTGAGCGCATTGATGATGAGGGATGGATTTTCCCTGGGCATGGATCTTGTCCGAAGCTGATGTTATGTGAGGGATGGATCTTCCCTGGACATGGATCTTGTCCGAAGCTGATGTTACAAGGGATGGATTGTCCCTGGACATGAATTTTATCCGAGTGTTGTATTCTGGAGATGGATCTTCTCTGTGGGGCTGGACTGGCCTTTTCCTCAGTATACAGTGACTACGGTCACCGGTGTTTATGCATATTCCGAGATGGAACTTCCCTGGGCCTGAGAGCCATATATAGTACTGGGTGGACTTCTGTGGGAGAGTTGTGAGCACTATGTGCATTTTCACACTGTGACTTGTTGGCATGCAGAGCATATCAAGGTATATCTTGCATATTCTGTTGCTATTTTCTGATAAACTGTAAACATGCCTAAATTTTGTACGCTGATGATTTAATTATTGAGGTTTAGTCTGTCACTACTTCTCAACCCATAGTTTGGGTTTGTTACTTCTGAGTTGGTGTACTCACGTTACTCCCTACACCTCATGTGCAGATCCAGGTACATCGGGATCCGGTAGTGAATACTGAGCAGTTGTCAGAGTTTCATTGGAGTTGTCGAGGTAGCAACTGGCGATCGCGACCTCGTCTTCTCTTTCTTATTCTGCCCATTGTTCTTTATTTTTAGGCTATGATGTTCATTTCTCCTTTTCTTTATTTTATGATATAGCAGCTCATGACTGAGTGACAGTTGATCCGGGGTTGAAGATTTTAATTTTGTTTCAAATATTGTTTTTAAACTTCAGACTCTTAGCATTATCAATAATTTCGTTTAAAATTGTATTTTTACTGGAAAATGAATTTAGCTTAGAAACAAAAATGGCGTCTTGCCTGGTTCCACGACAGGTTCCATCACGACTCCGAAATCGGGTCGTGACACCAGTGGTGGAACTCCCTCTCCTTCGATAGGAACTATAGCAAAATTCTAAGCCGATCAACATCGATATCCTCCCAATTATACCGCAACCAGATCCGATAGCTACCATTCTAAGTCTGATGACCTTATCTCATCCACACAACCACTCTAGTGACATGACGCATCAATACAGCTTAAAGCCACAACCCTTGCAATCCGTGCACCAATAAGCAACCACTTCAAATGTACTCAAACATGGAAAATGACATCAAACAAGAGAACCGTCCCGCAAGATCAACGGTTATCACCACAATGCAATGATAAGAACTCCTCAGACACTGCAGAACCAAAACACACGAATCAAACACACAAAGATCATATCTCAACATAACTTCGCTGCAATGCGTGACCCCAATCCAAATGCTATTCCATATTATATACCTCGCTCCGCCTTGCTCAAAATCAATAACCACGCGAAATTCGACATCAAGTACTCAAGGTGCATTACCATAGCCACGGAGAATCAGACGATACAATGCCACACGAAACTCGAAAGAACATAACCAATACGCCTAAATCCTACAATACCCAATTACTTATCTCACTCAAATTCCGCTATAAGAACACAATAAAACCGCACCATGTGTTCCTAAATCTAACGAATCACAACTCCTCGCAACAGGGAAGAGTAACTCATTAATCAGTACAGAACACAAATAAGCCCAACAACAATTGAATGGCACGTCCCTCACAATAGCACTACAGAGCCAATTAATCTGATTCGGTGCAAAACACCTATCCCAATTGGTCCTACTATGAACCCCAAATCAATCTGGTCATACACAATAGACAAATAACCATCCGAATCTCCACAATGACTGAATCACAACACACACTATCCTTTGACTAACCTTGGCTATGTCTCCACAACCCACAACTATGAAATCATCTACTCTTTAGAGTTCTTAGTCTCCAAATCCATAGAGCACACGAATCACCATATTCAATCTCAACTTCGCCGCCTGAATGTCTAATACTTCTCCGATACACGATCATACCACAATGAATACCACTATAATTCGTATGTCTTACAAGGCCAAAATTTGAATATTCGCATCCGACCAACTAGGAGAGTGCCGCCACACTAATGAAGTATCCATAAATCAAAACACAGTGCCCCTTCTGAAACTTACACCTTCATCGAGCCATACCCAGAAATAATATCATCTATCTGGTCATCTGAGATCGTCCATGCTGCCTAAAAATTCAGAACCTTCCTTTCAAAACTGCATCATGACCTTGCACCTGCAAATCTCAATACTACACCTCACATCGCACCCATTACGCCACCATATGAAAGATACGACATATCTCAAAATCCACTCTGAGTCTCAAGCAACTACATACTCAGTTAGCTACGAACTTTCCATTTGATTCCATTCTAGAGAATATTACAATACGCCACATGCTCCACGCACCAATAAGAAATATACATCTCAAACTATGTTCGAGACCATCAAGAACTCTCCAAAATCCATTTGCACTTAACCAAACCATCAGGACTGAATCCCTCTAACTCAACCAAGCTACGCAAGTCGCCAAAAACCCAAGAGCATCACTACGAATCACACGTAGAATCTTACCACATCATAAGCACCCAAAGAACCGATCTTACTCATTACCATGCCGATCCAATCTACTACCAAGCTGTCATATTCTTCCAAGTTCCTTCTGAGTTACCTTCAAATTGATTCTTCCCCTTGCCATAATACCAAAATCCTCAACCAAAACTCACCACCCGAGACCCTAGCACAAAACCACATCGCCCTAAGGCTCATAAGCCGCTGAATATTCTCTTAAGCAGCCCAAAAGTACCACAACTCAAACACTTACTCTGAAGAGAAATTCTTATAAATTTAAGCTATTCTTTCTCTTTCCTGATACCGAAAAGTAGAATCCACAACGATATAGAAATACCACAAATCTTGACGCCTCCCAATGTAAATCTCAGTTTCTAGCCAGATACGCATCCTGAATATTCCCAATTGTTACATATAAACCTTTAATCCATCAGAACCATTATAGAGAGTCATTCACTCTATGCAAATATCGATTAAACTGATCAAACAGACAGAACGAATTGTAACCCATTTGCACACCAACACCCTAGGAAGTAATCCACACTTCTAAGCAACCGAGCAATCTTCTACTCCACACACACTACATCCTCCACAACTAGCCACTCAATTATTCTATGCCTCCCACGTGCCCATAGAGCGAAATACAACCTGTATCCAGAAATTCCCTTACTCAAGTCATCCTCACTCTCAACACCTGCAGTCATAACTGACTCACTAGTATACCCCAACTAAACCAATACAACACAATCATGCAATCAACTCGTCGATGACAGACTCCCCCAATTGGCTCGAGGCCAAAGATCAAAACGCACAATAGTTCACAATGCCCATACTCTATTACTGCCATAATATCGCAGTGGGATTCAACTAAATCCTTCATGAGCTCCTACAACTCAAACCATCTAATACTTCAATTATCTAAAAATCTCACATTCACCATTATAATAGTCATGCCAACTTTCCCAAGCGATCTAAACTCAAATTGCAACATATTTCATTTACTGGTAAAAGAAAACTTGCAACAAAAAAACATAAGGATCACACAACCTCAGGACACCCTGCAGGAGATAACCCCACCTGCTTAGCCTCAAACTAATATCTCTCTATACCCTTCCAAAATCATAGATATTACGCAATCACTTTATCCTACTACATTAAAACACAACCAGTGCCTATCCTCGAGGCATCACAATACGCGGTATAAGAACCTGAAGCTGATGGAAGAACTAACACTGGAGCTGTGGTCAAAGCAGTCTTGAGCTTCTGAAATCTCTCCTCACACTCACCCGACCACACGAATGGAGCACCCCTTTTTGGGTCAATTTGGTCAAGGGCGAAGTAATAGATGAAAAATCCCTCCACAAAGCGACGATAGTAACCTACCAAACCAAGAAAGCTCCTAATCACCGTGGATGAGGACGATCTAGGTCAACTCTGCACTGCCTCTATCTTCTTCGGATCCACCTGAATACCCTCACTGGACACCACGTGCCCCACGAATGCTACTGAATTGAGCCAAAATTCACACTTGGAGAACTTTGATAAAGCTTCTCCTCCCTCAATCTCTGTAATAAAATCCTCAAATGCTGAGCATGCTCCTCCTGGCTACGAGAGTACACCGGGATGTCATCAATGAATACAATAGCGAAGGAGTCCAAATATGGTTGGAATACACTGTTCGTCAAATGCATGGACTCTACTGGGGCATTGGTCAGCCTAACAGACATCATCAAGAACTCATAACACAACATGAAGATCTACTTCACTCCATGGCTAAACTACATGACAGGTCCTTCAATACACCTAAAACTCGAGGCCATACGTCAACTCAAGACATAAGTCAAACACCAATAGCTCTTGCTACATCTCCAGCAAAATCTTTTTGTCACATTCAAAAAATCTGAACACATCTCACCATCAATCATACTCACCACATAGTCATCCAGTCATAAAATCCTACCAATAAGGACACAAACGGACATATAAGTCCCAAAGGCACGTGCTCACACAATAGAAATATCAATACTCAAGCCACAGACAAAACCCGACCTCAAGTCCTCCAGACTGACCTATCATCAACATGCTAAAATCAAACCTCGCACCTCATCCATGGAAATCACAAGACGTCGATGCACAGCTGATACCGAGCGCTTACGAATGCATGGAAGCAATTCAAAGAGTTACGCTTCTGGCTGAATTAATGGATTCACACGACAAGAATTCAAGACTGCGAGATTTTTCCTAAGGGTTCCGCAGACTCTCGAAGATAAGTACAGAAGTCTCCGTACTGATCCCCAAGACTCTACTAAACCTGCTCATGACTCGTGAGACCTATGTAACCTAGGCTCTGATACCAACTTGTCACGACCCAAAACTAACCCAGTCGTGATGGAACCTATCGCGGTACTAGGCTAGCCGACTCATTTCCAAAACAATGCAATATTTCATTTCAAAAATAACCTTCAAGCTATTTAAAAATAAAACTCTCATAAGAAATTCAAAACAACAAAAATGCGGAAAGAAAGGCCCGACATCGGGTGTCACTAGTCATGAGCAACTACTACAACTGTCTGTAAACATCAAGACTAACATAGTCTAGGATTAATCAAGTACAACTAAGGGAAGATAAAGGAGGGGGAAATCAGGGCAGCGATCACCATGCAACTACCTTGCTACTTCCGAGAATTTGCGTAAAAAATAATCTACAACCTCAACCGTGTCCAGAAACGCATGGATTTGCACACAAGGTGCATGGAGTAATGTGAGTACGCCAACTCACTAAGTAACAACAGTAAATAAACAGTGAGCAGTAGTGACGAGCAGTAAAGCATATAAAGTCCACATCATGAAATCTCAGTAAAAACATCACATGCTTTAAAATCAGTGTTTGTGTCAAATCATCTCGTTTAAAAACCCAGTTTTGGTGAAATTCATTGAAATACAGTGTCAACCAAATACGCAACTCTACAATTGCTACAGGATGGACCAAGTCACAATCCCCAATGGTGCACGCCCACACACCCGTCACCTAGCATGCGTGTCACCTCAAAATAGTAAAAAGATACGAAATGCAAGGTTTCATACCCTCAGGACTAGATTTACAATCGTTACTTACCTCAACCGGTCAAATTTCTGCCCCGCGATGCTCTTGCCTCTCGACTCGACCCCAAATGCTCCGAATCTATTCAAGATCAGTATATTACCATCAATACACGCTAATGGAATGAATTCCATAGGAAAAACTATCAAATTAGACCAAAATCCCGAAATCGGCTCAAACCCGGCCCCCGAGCCCATGTCTCAAAACCCGATAAAATTTACAAAACTAGAAAGCCCACTCACTCACGAGTCCAACCATACCAAATTCATCAAAATCCGACCTCATTTGGTTCCTAAAATCTCTAAATCAAACTCTCCAATTCCCAAGCCCTAACCCCTCATTTTCATCCCTAATATCCACTAGTTACATGATTAAAAAACAGTAAATTACCATAAAGATGAGTATTTGGGCTCAAACAACTTACCTCAATGAAAACTTTCTTGAACCCCTCTTCAAATCACTCCCAAAAGCTCCAAAACCGAATAGAAATGGTAAAGAATGAACCAAAATTCGCGAAGTGTGCAATATATACCTTCTGCCCAAGCTTTTCGCACCTGCGGCTTATTTACGCGCATGCAGAACCGCACCTGCGGTCAAAGCGCTGCACCTACGCATTTCACTTAAGTCCCCAGCTTTCGCACCTGCGCCCTATGCCTCGCACCTGCGGGCTCGCAGGTGCGGCCAAGCCTGCGCGCCATCGCTCCAACCTCAGACTCCCCTTCTCTGCATCTGTGCCTGCGACGTCGCACCTGCGGCTCCCCATCCACAGGTGCGAAAAAACACCAGAAGTTCAAAACCACAAAACCTATAACTCTCAACTCCAAAACCAAAGCCGTTAACCATCCGAAACACACCCGAGGCCCTCGTGATCTCAACCAATAATACTAACAAGTCACATACCAACGTACGAACTTAGTCGAGCCTTCGAAACTCTCAAAACAACATCAAAATACCAAATTAACCTCAGATTCAAGCCTAAGAACTTCTAAACTTCCAAATTCCGCAAACGATGCCGAAACTTACCAAACCACGTCCGAATAACCTCAAATTTTTCACACATGGCACTATGAACCTACTCCAACTTCTGAAATTCCATTCCGACCCCGATTTATAATTTTCCACTGCCGACCAAAATCACCAAATTTCCAATTTCGCCAATTCAAGCCTAATTCTACCACGAACCTCCAAATTACATTCCGGACACGCTCCTAAGTCCAAAATCACCTAACGGAGCTAGTCGAACCATAAAAATCCAAATCCGAGATCGTTTACTCATAAGTCAACACCCGATTGACTTTTTCAACTTAAACTACTAAATAGGAGACTAAGTGTCTCATTCCACTCCGAAACCACTCTGGACCCGAACCAACTAACCCGATACAATACAATAAATATGATAACACATAAAGACGCAAAAAATAGGGGAAATGGGGCTATAACTTTCGAAATGACTGGCCGGATCGTTACATTAAATGTACTCACAAATATTTTACAAGCCAAGTCCATCTTCTTATTCATCTCTTCTTCTGACCATATTGATACTTTGTGAAAAGTTTCATGTGCTTTTTTTCTCCGTTCGTAAAACCACTCTCCCAACTTTTCTTGGATGAAATCTAACATTCATAAATAGGCATCTCTCTCACTTTTAGTAACACGAAATTCACTGATTCTACCAAGTTTGTTGTCAGCATATCATAACGTCATTGTGGGAACCACGATCAAGCCCATCTCTCTCGCGGCTCTTCCATTTATAATTGTATGTTTTCTTGTCAACACTTTTGATTTGGGATATTAGCTGATTAAATCTTCACGTTTTTATGACCTTGCAACACTTTGAAAAAGATTTATTACCGTGCCTTTTGCATGTCTTTGCTTTAAATTTTTTTCTAAGTGATAGAGGCGAATACCATAGTGAGCTTCAGGATAAACTTTTCTAATCCCATTTGGGATCGATTGACTTCTATCTAATAAGAAAACTGGTTCACGACGGACTTGAATTGCTTTTCTCATTTACCCGAAGAACCAAATGTATGCATCATTATTTTCTGAATCCGCTACACCAAAAGATAGAGGAAAGATTTGATTGTTTGCATCCTTTGATACAACAACAAATAGAACGCCACGATATTTTGAATTTAAAAACGTTGCATCTACTACAATCACGGGTCTACAGTAGCACCAACCAACTATTGATGCCGCAGGAGCAAAGAACATGCAAGTAAATCTGTACAGTGAAACACAAAAAAAATAAATTATAAGGTGTGAAGTTTTTTAAATAGGAACATTTTCTTCAGACTGATGGTTAGTATTATTTTGCTTACCAATTCTGCTCATTTCTTTTTATGCTAGTGTACGTCCCTGGGTTTCTATGCACCATCATGTATAGGTATGAAGGAAAAATCTGGTAGTTCTCTTCCGGTGTTCCCCTTATGCAAGCAATAGCTTTTTGAATAGCGCGCCATGCCTTGTGATATCCAATATCAATTCCAAATTTCTTTTTCATTTCAGTTTTTACAAAGGCTGGTGTAACCTCAATATTTTTATCTCAAGTATGTTCTAAAATTTGTTCACTTATAAAATTTGATGTAGCATACTTCTGATCTGATTTTCTTGCATCAACTGAGCATTCATGGTTGTTATGATATTTTATCACCATGAAAAGTGTGGAATTTTTTATTCTGGTAGCGCGTACATTCCAACCATATTTCTCCATGATGCATTTCAGCTTGTATCTCTTTGAACATGATCTAACAACAGTGAATTCAAATTTTTGGTTTATCTCCAAGTTGCAGAAAAATTTAGTCATGTTCTACTTGTTCTCAAAAATTGATCCTACTCTTACTTCCTCAAGCAATGCATCGTGCCTAAGTATTTTACATGGTGGAGTTTCTTTCAGCTTTCTCCTCACTCTTTTTCTTGATTTCTTAGAAGCAGTAGAAGTTTCAGCAATTTCTTCAATTGTATCTGATGTTATCGGTATAAATTTCGTATTTTTTTCATCTTCGTTGTTACTTATCATTGCAGAAGGTAACAAAAAACTTTGTTGGATTCAAGCCAAATCAACCTTGGATTCAAGCCTAAAAACTTCTAAACTTCAAATTTCCGCAAACGACGCCGAAACCTACCAAACCTCGTCCGAATATCCTCAAATTTTGCACACACGTCACAAATGACACTACGAACCTACTCCAACTCCCGAAATTCCATTCTGACTCCGATATCAAATTTTCCACTGCCGACCGAAAATTGCCAAATTTCCAACTTCGTCAATTCAAGCCTAATTCTACCACGGACCTCCAAATTACATTTTGAATACACTCCTAAGTCCAAAATCACCTAACAGAGCTAACCGAACCATAAAATTCAAATTCGAGATCGTTTACTCGTAAGTCAACATCCGGTTGACTTTTTCAACTTAAACTTCTAAATAAGAGATTAAGTGTCTCATTCCACTCCGAAATCAATCCGGGACCCGAACCAACCAACCGATGCAACACAATAAAGTTGAATAATACATAAAGAAATAGAAATGGAGAAAACGGGTCTATAACTCTCGGAACGACCGACCGGGTCGTTTCAAATCAGTTTCAAAAACTAATTTGAATTGTGAAGATGAATTGCAATACTTACAATGTATTTTGTAATTTTGAATTTGAATATGGTTCAACTTTCTGGTTTCATGATTATGGCAGATGCGAGAGAAGATCTGAGGAGGGACGAAGTGATGGAGGAGAACCGTAATTGTCATATTATTACATAATTTTATTCAGCTGGATACCAAATCAATAATTTTTAAAAATAGGGTGCATGTTAAAAGGTGGCACAAATATAGGGTATGACTGCAAATAGAGCATTTTTTAAAAAGAAATTTCAAGTTTATTGCTTTTCGGGCTACGCCAAATATTATCTCGAGCCTACGGACTTAGTTTGACAGGGTCAATGTGCGGTTAAGAAAATCTTACTTCAAAAAGGTACCTACCAGAGGTCGTGAGAAATTTAAAAATAGCCAGATTTACAAGTTGTCATTCAAAAATAGCCACAATTTCAATAGTAATCAAAATTTAGCCACTTTTCATGTACCGAAAAATACTATTATACTGGAGTTCCAACTTACGTATACTGGAACTCCAATATAATATACTGGAGTTCCACTATAATATGCCGATCCAGTATAATATGCTGGAAGTTCATAAATAGGTTCTCCAATCTCTAGTATATTATGCTGGAACTTTTCGCGTGTTGGATTCCAGCATAATATGCTGGAAGTATATACACAGGTGCACCGATCTACAGTATATTATGTTGGAACTTTCCGTATTGCAGCAAAATAGTGGCTATTTTTCAATGACTTTGTAAACGCTGACTATTTTTGAATGACCAGTCCGAAAACTGACTAGCCCGTGCTATTTTTACTAAAGGTCGGTCTAAGTGGTTGAACCTACTTATAATTTGTGAAAATAGGGCTTTGCTTCCGCATTCCCTAGTTAAGAAAATTGAGTTTGCTATGAAGAAATAGATATCTTAAGCCTATTGATTTACCTAGACGGGATCAAAAGGGCGACGAAGAAGGCTCATGGCTTAGGCTAATCACCTTCAAGGGATGACATTACTGCCCTGTAATGTCAGTCAAGTGGTCGAATATACGCCATAATTTATGACAATAATAGCTTGTATTAGTCCCCTCTTTAAACTCTTTAAAAAAAACTTATTGACTCGGTGTGAACAATAAAAAATCTTATTTAGTTATTTCTAATGAGATCAACACATTTCATACAATAATTGGATGCCGTTGTGGCACAAGACTATTGGTAATACGTCTATGGTTTAATAATCTACTCTTCCAAAGTTTATACATGAATTAATAACTCCAAAAAGTATAGCAGCAAAGAATCAATCATTAGATACACTTAATGATTATCGGTGTTGTAGTAGTATATTCCAATGACAAAAAAATCTAGCCAAAGATGTATGATAGTACTTCTACAACAATTGGTCCATACTTTTAAACGTTCATGAATCATGAGACCATAATAATTTAAAGCAAGTCCATGTTTGAATATAATAGGTGTCTCCTAGAAAACAACTCCACTTTAGGGCGGATGTATTCTATTGAGCTCATAACTTTCGATACGAATTATGAATTTATATATAAAAATTTAATAAAATCTTAATAAATATTGAATTTAAACCCATAATTTTAACAGTATAATAAATTCAGTACTAAAATAATTTAAAATTTGACCCATTAAATTTAAATGTTGGATCCCCTGTGCTCCACTTGCACAGAAAGAAAATGAAGATAACTAAGTCAAAAAGTTAAAAGTTTATAATGATTCAGGTGCCCATTACAAAAATTAAATTAGGAGAAAAAAATCAATAGAGAAAGTGCTTCTCTCTCAATATTTATACACATTATATTGCTTTCGGGAATAAATTGGGGCATTTGTATTTATACCCATTTTTTGTGTCACGCTTTAACTTGTGGTCGCTTTGTAATTTTTTTTTGCAAATGTACCCGTTTTTCCGCATAACTTCAGCATACGGGGTTGAAGTAGCAAAGGCAATCACGCAAAACTTCAGTATTCTAGTAGACGGGCCTGAAGTAGCAAGTGTGCTGAACTTAAACATAGTAGCTGAACTTAAGCATAATAGCTGAACTTAAGCATAGTAGCTTAAGTTATGTTCTCTATTTGCTGAAGTTTTTGTTTAACTTGTGCACTTCTTAACACAAAGCTTTTGTTTGTAATTGCTGAAGTTTTTGTTTTTGTAACTGGCGTAACTGGCGAACTTCAGCTCTAGAGCTGCAATAGCTGAAGTTTTGTTCTCTATTTGTTGAAGTTTTTGTTTAACGTGTGCACGTCTTAACGCAAAGCTTTTGTTTGTAATTGCTGAAATTTTTGTTTTTGTAACTGGCAAACTTCAGCTCTAGAGCTGAAGTTTGCAGCTCTAGAGCTGAAGTTTGCAGCTCTAGAGCTGAAGTTTTATTTTTGTAACTGGCAAACTTCAGCTCTAGAGCTGAAGTTTTTGTTTTGTAACTGGCGAACTTCAGCTCTGATAAACATATTTATGGAATCATCCCATGAACTGAAGTTCCATAGCAACACCAACAACGACAGAAGAAAGAAGAAGAAGAAGAAAACGAAGGAGGAGAACGAGGAGGAGAAATGAGACTGAAGTTATTTAAAAAGTGAGTAAAAGTTAAAAGTTTAAAAAAAAATGGGTATAGGTTAAATGGGGGCAACCAAATAAGGCGCCCCGTATAATTTTTACGAACAAATTTGAGGCGAACATTAGCTCATAATTGAAAAAATTTAAATAATTTGTACAAGAAAAAAGGATGAATTTGGAAATTAGATAAGAAATAACAAAATAAAGTTGCATTTTGACCTTTGAACATGACAAACATTGCAAAAAAAGTTCAGCTAAGGGTAAAACAAAAATTGGTTAATGCCCTAAAGACAGTTTGTCACAAAAAAAATTCAAAAACAATAGACAATAGACACTTTCTAATTTTTCATCGTATCATTTTCTTTAATTAATCAAGTTGTACTTTTTTTTTTTTTTNGGTTGAAATGGATGTCTAAAATGTAATTGTTTCAATTTGAAACAGTATTTCACTTTATAAAGTATAAAGATTGTAATAAATATTTGCCTTGATCTAAAAAAAAAATATGGCGTGTGATGTGTGAGTTAATTTGTGTACAATATTGTTGAAAACTAAAAAAATATAGTGGTAAATTTTGATTAATCAAGACAATATTTCAAGTTTTATATCTCAAAATTAGGTTTTGGATATTTTTATTCACTACTTTTCCTAGCTATGAAAATTTACGAGTCATTGTTTCCTAGATATACAATAATATCTTAGATACTTTGATATTTTCACTTTAGATATTTCCATCAATGCATGCACTTTTCCCATTAAAAGGGACCCAAAAAAGCAACAACAAAAATATCTCACCTTCTTCACTCACCGAACTTTCTAGACACAACGCATTCCACTATGTCCACGTCAGCCACTGACGTCGCCGGCGCAACCACCGGTTCCGACGACGCCGTTCTAGAAACTCCGTTTCTCGACGCGGAACGCTCCAATCTCCTTCAGCTGATAGCGGAGGAAGGCGGCTACGCGTACGTTAGCATGGCGACACTCGCAGCCGCCGGAGATATTCGAGCGGCGGAGGCGGCGAAGGAGATGGCATGGGAACAGTTACATTCAGGTCCGTGGCATTCGGTTGTGCCTGTATGGAGAGATGCGTATTCCATGGCCTGTGTACACTTAGCGAAGCTTCATTATGCTTCCGGTGAGATTACTCAGGCGATTAGAGCACTTGATATGGGACTTATTATGGGAGGGATAACGCTTAGAGATGAGCTCAACCTCGCAATCCGAAAGGCGTCGAAGAAAGCGCGGAGTGTGCTGTTAGCTTACTCGGAAAATGGAGGCGAAAAAGGTGAATCCGAGATTAAATTTGTTTCTCAAGAAATTAACGTGGCGGAGGTGAGGTTCGTCACTCGCAATCTACGTTTTATTCTGTTGTTCAGCTCGCTATTAAGCTTTATTTGATAAAGGGAAAATATGATTTTGATAATCAATTTTACTCCTGCCCGTTCTAATATAGAGTTTAAGAAAAGAAAAAAAGCAAGAGTACTTTTTGGTCCAGGAATATACTTTCTAAATCTTACCAACTAGATTTTCTAAAGAAATGTTTTATAGTTTCACATCCAATTTAGCAAATTGTAATATAAAGCATCCAATTTTGGGATGCAGTTTGCATTTTGTAATAAAAGGGTTTAGGTTATTCATGGTATGCCCCCAATGAAGGAGTAGGATCATCTTTAAATCCTTGGTTATACCATTTTTCTCTAATCGGTTGTAAACCTCTTTAAATCTTCTGTTATAGCATTTTAGTCTATTTGTTACAGCTGACTGTTGAACAATTTGAATGCATCTTACGAGTTGCGAATAATATTAATGGATACATGTTTCTAGTCTATTTGTTCTAGCATTTGCTTTGAGCGTTAATAGTGTATTTAAGACGAGAAGTGTGATTATTTGTCTATTGTTTGATTTTGCAGGTGCAGCAGTTTTTACCTATTAAGTCGCTGTCTTGTAAGATAGTAGGGAAAAGGTCAGCCTTATCGTTGGAGGCATTCCTGAGAGACCATTATTTGTCAGGAATCCCGGTGGTAATCAGAGATTCCATGGATCACTGGCCTGCCAAGAATAAGTGGAATGACATGAATTATCTTAGAAGGGTTGCTGGCTTCCGTACAGTTCCTGTTGAGGTGATTACATTTACTCATATTGTCATTTCAAGTAAATTGAACTCTATATCTGCTGCATATTCCAACATTAAATTGATCAGCAGCTTCTAACCATATCAAGAAGATAAGTTCTTTTTTAAAGCAAATGATACAAGAACGTAAGTCCGTATAATATATTTTGTCTAAGTTAGAATATTAGAAAGAAAATAGGAGATGGAATTGATTCACACATTGATTGTATTAGAATTGACATCGCTCACAGGAGACACTTTTTTAATTCCCATATTGATTGCATTGGGAGAGACCTGCATATTCTACTTTTCACTCAAAACTTGATATTGAGTTAAACCATCTTGCAGGTCGGAAAGAACTATTTGTGCCCAGAATGGAAGCAAGAGCTGATCACATTCTCTGAATTTCTTGAGAGAATCTGGTCCAATGATGCTACCTCTGTGGAAACTACGTACTTAGCTCAGCATCAATTATTTGATCAGGTATAGTTTTTCCTCTATATTTGGTTCTGTATATTTGTGCAAACACTTTTTTCCTTGAACTTATTGTTTTGGAATTAGTGGCTTAGCTCTGTAGCTAAATGACAGATACAAGAGCTACGACAAGATATTGTTATTCCTGATTATTGTTTTACTGGAGGTGGGGAGATCAGGTCGCTTAATGCTTGGTTTGGTCCAGCCGGGACTGTGACACCTTTGCATCATGATCCTCACCATAATATACTTGCTCAGGTACAGCCATTGCGGCAGACACATTTTTACAATGAGATAGACCCGAGCTTAACAAAAAAGTTCAAAATCAGGTTGAGCTATAGGTGATTGCTTTGATTGATTCTAAGGGGAAAAGTTACAGTTTACTGTTTGTATGTTGACGTGTTTCGTCTTTCTTACTTGTGATCTTCTGCATTGCACTTTACAGGTTGTTGGCAAAAAGTATGTACGGCTTTACCCAGCGTCACTTTCGGATGAGCTTCACCCACATAGTGAAACCATGCTTAGCAATTCCAGCCAGGTATACGCCTCTTCAGTATTAGTAATTGCAGTTCACTAGAATTGTGATTTCCATGGTTTTTTTAGCATATTCACTATTTTTACCCTTTGGCAGATGTTACTACCTCCAATCATGTTAGTGTCTTTGCTACTCGGCATGGTATTTAAAAGAAGTGTTGAAAACGTTAGTTGTTTAGTACTACTCCTTATGTGTCACGTTTTGGGATGGCCTGAAAAGGGAAGTATTAGAACTATACTTTTAGGACAGAGTGGATACTATATTTTCTAGGGAAAAAGTTTACCGGTTTCTCTTATCGTGCTTACTTTGCTGTACATAGCTGCACATGACACATGTCAGGGAAGAAGAGAACTATTATATGCTAAAGATATGGTTGCTCATGCTGTAACTCTACATTTTCATCTCAAGGTTCTGCTTCTCTTACATATCTGAGGGTTCCACTTATATTATCATACCTCTCTCTGATGAACTTACAATATCGGTTTGCCCTTCCAATTTTATGGTTGTTGCTTCCTTTAGATGGCTGATGTAGCGCACAGCTTATTGTCTTACATTTGAAATCTTGTTTGAAGGTTGATCTAGACAACATCGATGAGAAAGAGTTCCCGAACATATTAGACCTGGAGTTTCAGGACTGCATTTTAGAGGAAGGTGAGATGCTTTACATCCCCCCTAAATGGTGGCACTACGTCCGCTCTCTCACAACAAGCTTTTCAGTTAGCTTTTGGTGGAGTGGCTCTGAAAATTAGATGGCTGATCGGTTTTGTGGAGTTCCTATGACCTATTCTTCTCGTGTATACAAAGAACTAGTTGAAGTGTTGAACTATTCAACCATCATTCTTCTGCAGATTGTAATGTGGACTTCATCATATGAGAGAGTATTACGTGTGCCCTTACAAATGTGTTAACTGCGGGAACTTATATTAGAAGAAAAACTTCTTGCTTATGATTTGTATGTTCTTGAGTCGCCCAGTTCTCCCCCCCTCCCTCCAATTCCCATGGAAGGTAGAATCAGTGTGGTTGTTTGAGCTCGATGTAGGCTTCTTGTCGTTGAGATTTTGATGATAAATTTTCAAAAAGTGGCAATGTTGCTTTATTACTTGAAGGTTTGACTGAGCATTATCAGGAATTTGGAAAAGGATATATATATACACCGATTAGTACCTAAAGTTTTTCAAAACCTGTATAATTTAACATGTTAGTAGTAGATTGTGTTATTTTTAAGCTACTAAGTTCATTTATCATGAGTAGGTACATGTAATTTTCTTTTGTGAAATTCTTCGGTGGAGGACAAGATGTAGGAGGTGAGGCTTAGATGGTTCGGACATGTGAAGAGGAAAGTCACTAATGCTCCAGTGAGGAGGTGTTACAGGCTGGCGTGGGAGGGCCAATCGAAAGGTTGAGGCAGGCCGAAGAAGTATTCGAGGGAGGTGAGTAGGCAAGATATGACGTTGCTCTAGCTCACCGAGGACATGACCACGGATAGGAAGGTGTGGAGGTTGAGAATAAAGGTAGAGGGTTAGGTGAAGAGTGTTGTCCTTGTCTGTAGCCGTAGCTTTGATACACCATTTGGTGTCTTTCGTGTTTTTTCCGTACCTCTAAACTTTTGTTACTACTTGTGGTTGTCTTGTGTCTGGGTTTCCCGATTGCATTGTCTATTATTAGTTTTGTATTTCTGCTTCGGTTGTTAGCTTAGTTTGCTTGCTATTGCTCTTCCCCTCTCCTCGTCATGAGTCGAGGGTTATCGGAAGCAGTTTCCCTGCTTTACTAAAGGTAAGGATAAGGTCTATTGAAGTTAACTTTTGGCGTCAATTTAAGTATTTTGCTTTGATTAAGCCCGAATATAGGTCTGGTTGTATTTAAATGGATGTGGATATAAATGTGGGTTTTTTCATTAAAGAAAAAATTAAGCTGTCTTTTGTCTTATGACATGCAGGGTCTATAATGATTTGTTAAAATTAAGATATAAAAACGTTATAAATAATGAAATAATTTTTTTTTTAATAAATGTTTATGACAACAAAAATTAGATAATACAATAATTGAATTTCCTTTTAAATTGTATTAAGTAAATGTGAAATTCGTGCATAGTTATTGTAAGGTAGAAATCAAATATAAGAAAAGGTCCAAAATTACTGGTTTGAATATTCATAATCTGGATATATTATTCTTTTAAATTAATGATGTTGATATCTTTTACTATTACCTTATCTATCAGGAGAATTACAGAATTGGAACCCCTATCACCAAGTTTACAATTATGGGGAAAAAAGTTTCTAAATTCTATTGTCCTCCTTTTATCTCTAATAACACATTCTTTTTTCTTTTTTGAATATCTAATTGCTTAGAAGGATTGGGAAGGAAAAGGAGAAAAAGGACAATAAGAATTAAGAAGTCCGTTTTGCCATGAAAAATATTTCACCTTTTTTTGAATTTTTTTTTAGATAAGTGTGTGGCTACAAAAATTTTAATTTTCACTTGACAATGAATTTTGAATTTTTCGAAAATTTAAAAAATTCTAAAAAGCTATTTTTCAAAAATTTCACTCAAATAACTCACAGAAATTCAAAAATAACCCTAAATTATATTTAGGTCCAACACAACTCTAATTTTCAAATACCATTTTTACTTGAAATATTTTTTATTTTATTTTTCGAAATTTTACAATTCTTATGTCCAAACCCCCACTAAATTTACACCCATTGTATTGTATAAAAAATTCTCATAGACATCACTAAATTGTAAGATTTGATGGTCCAAATGATGATATACATGAAAAGATAAAAACCTCCATAGGAACTCAATTAATAATCCAACAAGGATAAAAGGACAACTTTCATTTCCTATTTAGAAAATTCATTCTTCTTTTCCTCCTATTTTCCATCTTCTTCTTCTTTCCATCCTACAAACTATGGAAGGGAAAAATGGTAACATAGTCCTTTTTCCTTTCATGGTACAAGGCCACATAATCCCTTTCTTAGCCTTAGCTTTCAAACTTGAACAAAAGGGTTATCAAATCATCTTCATAAATACACCATTAAACATCAAGAAACTCAAATCATCACTCCCAACAAAATCTTCAATTCACCTTCTTGAAATACCTTTTGACAGTACTAAACATGGTCTTCCACTAGATGCTGAAATCACTGATTCTCTCCCTTATAATCTTGTTTTCAAGCTTCTTGAAGTATCTCCTACACTTGAACCTAATTTCAAGAAAATTCTAAGTGATCTTGTTGAGGAAAAGATTGGGTTTTTCAAGAAACCAATTTGTGTTATAGCAGATTTCTTTTTTGGTTGGTCGGCTAAGGTAACTCATGAATTTGGTATTTTCCATGCTATTTTTTGTGGTGCTAGCGGATTTGGATTAGCTTGTTATTACTCTATGTGGTTAAATTTACCTCATAGACATACTGATAAACTTGAGTTTATACTGCCTGATTTTCAAGAAGCTGGAAAATTTCATGTGACACAATTGTCACCTAGTCTAGCTATAGCAGATGGTAATGATCCTTATTCAATTTTCCAGTTGAAAAATCTTCCAACTTGGAAAAATTCAGATGGAGTTCTTTTCAATACAGTTGAAGAGTTTGACAAAAATGGATTGATGTATTTTAGAAGGAAATTATGTATACCAGTTTGGGCAATAGGACCAATACTTTTTCAAGAAAATGATAGAGTAAGTCCTAGGAAAGAACTAGGAATTTCTTTAGAAATATGCAAAGAATGGTTGGATAAAAAGGAGAAAAGTTCAGTTCTTTATATATGTTTTGGTTCACAAAATACAATCTCGGCATCTCAAATGATGCAATTAGCAAAAGCATTAGATGGTGTTGAAATAAATTTCATTTGGGTAATTAGACCACCTTTAGGATTTGATATAAATGCTGAATTTAAACCAGAAGAATGGTTACCAGAAGGGTTTATTCAAACAGTTCAAGAAAATGAAGAAAGAGGACTAATAGTGTTAAATTGGGCACCTCAAGTTGAAATCTTGGCACATGAATCAATAGGTGGATTTTTAAGTAATTGTGGTTGGAATTCAGTTCTTGAATCACTTATTAATGGAGTTCCATTAATTGGATGGCCAATGGCAGCTGATCAATTTTTTAATGCTAAGTTATTGGAAGAAGAAATTGGTGTTTGTGTGGAAATGGCTAGAGGGACAACTTTTGATGTAAGATATGGGGACATAATTGAAAAGATTGAGTTAGTTATGGGTGAAAGTGAAAAGGGGAAAAGATTAAGAGGTAAAGCTTGTGAAATTAAAGAAATGATTAAAGATGCTGGTAGAGATGAGGATGATTACAAAGGATCTTCTGTTAGAGCTATGGATGAATTTTTTAACGTTGCTTTGCTGATGAAAGAAAGGATAGAGATTGGCTCACAATAATTGAACTTTTTCTTTTGGTTAGAAAAAGAGAAATCTAGAAGAAAAGTTCAACCTCTTTATTTACTTTTTACAAATTTTTTTTTGGATGTTTCAAAATTCTGTTTACTTTTGAAAAAGAAATGTGGATGTGGATTATTATATAGGATGAAAAAGAGAATCTGTACAAAAAATAAGATTGTGGATAAGGAGATGGTTTCTAATTGGTTTTAAGAGTGAGTTGGAATTGAGCTTGTAACAAAATATTGAGTTTATATTTAGGTTCAATTCTTGCACTTTTTAAAAACTTCCCTCATTTTTAGTTTTCCTATCTTGGGAAAACTTTTATCTACAATTATTGAGAATGTTTCCTTGGATTTCTTAAAAAAATTTAAAAATTGTTCGAGATGATATACAACGCATTTTTTAATCAATTTTTTTTTGGTGATATTCGAGACGATAGTACAACAATAATTACTGGGCCTCAATTTTAGTTGACTACACATTCCAGTAAAGGGAGGTGTTCCCAGGAAATAAATTAATCATTTGTGATAATTAAAACATAATAACTTTGACATTCAATTGGCTACCAGGACCAACAAGAAGGAAAATGTGTCACCTGACTTCTAATGTCCTCTTTTTGTAAGTGGGAATCATTAAATTAATCATAAGGAATGCAGATTAATTCAATATTCATCACAATCATAGTGTTGATCATATTCATATCCTCCAACACCCTCATCGTAACGAACGCATATGGTTCTTCGTACGTCTCGTCTACTTTGGGATCAATTTTGCCATCTCGAATTGCCTGTATAAATATGATCAAGTTAAACATATTTATGGATATGAGAGCAAAATATGCTTTAGATTTGTGTAATTTGTCCTATAGATGAACAAATGCACATCCTGCAACTTCAAAACTTTAGGGTGCGGAAAATCTTAGTAGTTCAGTTGGTTGGCTACTCGAATTTTTACCTTGTTGGTGAGCGTTTGATTCCTCATCTTGTAATCCCTTTCCCCGTTTCCCCTCCCCTTTATATATAATTGAAGTCAAAATTTAAGCACTCCATGAATTCTCATGCTACCAGGAGTTGCCAGTCTTTTTATAATCCTCCAATGTTAATAATAGGGAAATCAAGGAGCTGCACTAAGATCAAATCCAAAGATTAACCATAGCTTACTCCTTTTTAAAAAAACTATTGATTCAGTGTCCGCTGAACGGGATAGAACAATTTATATCTCGGGATAGATACTCATATCTCAAACTACAACAACAATAACAACTACTACTACTACTCTGCCTCAGTCCCAAACAAGTTGGGGTCGGTCATATGACCTCACTTCTTCCTTTGAGCTCAACTATTCTCATACTCAAGCTACAACAAAAAAAAATGTGATGCCAAATTATTTATCTCAAGCTGAAGTGAAAAAAATGTGAGTGTATTAGAGAGTTGTCAAATGCATCTCCAAGAACTTAGCAGAGATCAAAAGATGAGCAGCAGTGGCAAAGGAAACGTCTGATAAATTAACAATATTTCGATGCCCCATTATTTAGTTTTCATTATTTAATTTCCTACCATTTATTGAATATCCAAATATTACGCATAATAGCGTCACAAACGCCAGCTACCTCCATCCACCACCAATACTGAACATTCTGCTTATGTTCTTTTCAGTAAGGGCAAAAACCGAAGATTTCTTTTCAATAAAGAAAACGATACTTTGCTAAAGGAGTTGATATCCGAGTAAAATTGAAATTAAAAGCAGGTATAATGAAATTCTGTTGAGATTTTGGAGTAGGAGAAGTACATACAGACTCGTCAAAAAGCTTTTCTAGCACATCAAAGTTGATCTTAGAGCTCAACCTCTGCATCAAATGATATAAAGCAAAGGTAAGATACAAACAACACAACCGATAAATCTGATATATATATTGTTTCATGAAACAGAGGAAGATATACCATGCAGAACATATGGCAAAGAGGAAAAGAAATGATTAAGATATGTTGAAATTGAACAAAAACCAATACTCAACAAGAAAAACTAGAACATGATGCAAGTCTGCTGTATCGGCAAAGCTGAAGTTCAGGAAAAAATGCTGTTGTATGTTTAAGAAGGATGGATCAGAGAAAGACACAAATCACACCTACTTTAACCAGCTTGTGGAGTTTTATTTACTCATCCTTCAACATAGAATATAGTAGTTCATAAGATTTAACTAAAAAGGCCAAACAAGTTGGAAGAGAAGCACCATTGGGAGAAGGAAAGGCATCTAGATCGCACTGTTGTGCTTGCTTAAGATTGTTCGTAAAGAGAGGAACAGGAGATCATTTGATGTAGTTGAAAAGCAATTATGAACGACTAGGAGTTCTTTGATATTCTTTTTGGTACTTTAGGTGTAAAGAAGACGTTGAAGACAGTTGGGTAGACATTTTGAAAGGCCAATCCTTCAGATGGAATTTAAAACTTTTGGTACCATCTTAGCTCAACAAACGATTTGATTTATCAGAAAGAATAAAGAAAACAAGCATAGTTGATTGACAATTCTTGCCCTTACTTTTTATATTATAGAAATGATGCATCACTAACAAAAGATCAAAACAGACAAAGTAGGCAATTAACCTATATGAACATATTAAGCGTTAGAAAAATAATTATGAATATTATAATTATAGAAGTATTAAATGCATGTTTATCATGTGACTTTTCGGATATCTATGTGATTAGGTGCATAACCATCATGCTATCTATGTGCATGATCTTTTCTATCATCAAGATGACTTTTATGTTATCAGTGGGGCTAAATTCATAGTGTGTGTGAAGGGGACTGAGTCTAGAAGTATCTGTTGGCACTGTTGTTATACAACAAGTGCAGCTTATCATAATATTACTAGTGTGCTTTATGTTTTATCTCCATCTCCCATCCTCTTTGCTTATGAAGAGCCTCTTTATATTCTAACAAGTGGTGTCAGAGCATTGGTTCGATCTTGGAAGGTACAAATGCAAAGAAACTAATAATCTCCATTGAAGGTGCTTCTCCGGGTTTGAGGACTTATATTCCATCTTTTATTGTATTAATTCCAAAGAAGAAAGGAGTAAAGAATTAAAAGATTTTAGACCAATAAGTCTCATTGGAAGTGTCTACAAGATCATTGCTGAGTTGCTAGCAGAAAGACTAAAAAGAGTAATGGGGAAACTGGTGGCTGGGCAAATAGAATCTTTTCTTAAAGGAAGGCAAATCATTGATGCTTCCCTTATAGCCAATGAAGTTTTGGATTGGCAGTTTCTGATCCGCGCTTTGCAGCATATGGGTTTTGGCAAAATGTGGCTCAATTGGATAAAATAAGGTGTACGAAGAGGAGGATGTTGAAAATGAAGCTAGAATCATCAAGAGTAATCGGAAAATATGAAAAGAAATTCAAAATTAAGGGAGAGTATTAGAAATATAATTTTGAATATCTAGAATTACTACATGCATTTTGGTGCTATCCATGTAACCTTTAGGATATTTATGTGATTAGGTGCATAACCATTATGTTATCTAGGTGCAAGACCTTTTTCATTAATTAGATGGCTTTTATGTTATTATTGTGGCAAAGTTCAGTGTGTGTATATGAAAATATTTAGAAGCGACTCTAGAAGTGTCTTTTAGCACCTATAAAATTGCAAGCCATTTTTCAAAAAAAATTGCTTTTGCATATATTTTATCAAACATCAACTTCTTTTTTGATAAGGAACAAACATCAATTTCTCAACAACCATTGACATCAACAAAGTGATCCCTCTCTATAGTTTCTTAGATCCTCAATATGACATATTGAGAACCAATTTTCACCAGGAAACAAACTCAAGATAAGTTCAGAGTACAACCTTTCTTGATTTTGCAACATTATTATTAGCAGCAGCAGAAAGCTCCCGTGCAGCTTGCACATCCTCCGAACGCGGCTGCTTCCTTAGCTGCTTTTTCCTATAAATATTGATCAGCAAGCTCACTCAGCAGAAGGGAAAGGCAGGTGGGGAAGTGAGTGCGGACTACTGTTTTGTGATAAGAAAAATTATCATGAAGATGGACCAAAGGGAGCAAGAGTGTAGCAATACACTCGTCGCTTAAGGTGTCAAAGGCAAAACTCTAAGAAGCACTCTAGTCTATTGGGGCTTTAAGCGCAAACTGCAACTAAAGTGGGGGCTTTAGTAAAAAATGGCGCAATGAAGGATAAAAATAAAAATATATATGTAATTCAAGGGAAAAAACAAATTCATTCCTAATGTTTTCCTCAACAACTTATACACTTATTTAGTACCGTTCAATTAAAGATAGAACTCATGGGCAATGAGGCACACGCCTTAATGCCTTGTCTACACTGAAGCGCAGCTTAAGCGACGCGAAGCGCCCTCCCTGAGCTTTTCCGAGCTTCAGGGCTTAAGCGCGTGTTGAATGAACCTTTGCAAACATTGCGCTCAACCACAACAACTTAATAGAAGAGACCAAAAAATCCCCAAAAATCCATGCTTAAGAATAACTAAATCTAATTGATCTGGCATAACAAGTGTTCTATTATTGCTAATAGTAGCATCAAGAACCAATATTATATTCATTCACGTACTTTCTAATATTTTTATAAAGAGAAAAGGTCCAGATTTACCCCTGTACTATTATAAATTGTCTACATTTGCCCTCATCCCTAACGGTTGTCCAAAGTGGCACCCGACCCCTCAATTAAAATACCACATAAGAGTCCATGTCACCATTTTTTATAATAACTTTTAAAATAAATAAGCCACTTAAATCTATTTAGCCTACTTTTTATTTCTTTTTGCATTGGCCATTGGACTATTTGACCAAAAAGAGTTTCCATTTCTCGGTACAGTTTCATTAACCCCACCCCAAAAAGAAAATCTTTTCCCTAACACTTTACCATTTTCCCCCATTCTTTCCCTTTCAAAAAATTTAAAGCAAAAATGAACAACTCATTGAGGAAGAAGCAGCTACCTTTTTTGGGATTTTTTAAAATTTTCTGATCAAGTAAATAAGTGCAATAAATAAAATATTATAAAATTGGTGACATGGACTCTTAGTTGAGGGGTCTGGTGTTACTGTGGACAACCGTTAGGGACGAGAGCAAATTTGTTTACTTCTTTAACAGTAGGGGTGATTTGCACAGAAATTAACAGAATCACCTCATATTCCGGGTTCATTTTTTCCCAGATGATCTTCAAGTAGCGCTTCTCCTCCTCATTGAAAAGATAACCATCAACCTGTCAGCAATGCAGGTACAGAGTAACAGTCACGAAAAGTTAGCGAACCAGGAAATACATGCCCATAAATGTGCAACTAAATTCAGTTGCCCCAGGTAAACTGCAATTCATAGAACAAGTTGCAGCACATTCCGTTGAAGCGGAATAGTTTTTGATAATATTCGCTAACAAATTTGTTATAACACAAAGTTCACTTATTATGGGATGATCCCTTCTAAGCAGAGGATGAAAAGTAGGGTAGCTAGTATCATACTATCATTTGCTAAGTATCATGCAATGAGGTCTGGCAGGATGAAATCCGTCAAAAATCACAGCTTTTAACTAGAACTTTCAAGGACCGTGACTAGTGGAGTTACCCCCTACTAAATGAAAACCAACAAAGAAGAAGTAGCACACCTCTATATCATCGATATCAAAAAAATTTCCTGATTCATCATGATCGTCAGGACCCATACAATCCGTGCCATGTAATGTATCACGAGTCGCATTATGCTCAATTTTAGCCACTGAGAATGCCCCTGCAATTGAGAGAAAAGTAACTTATCTATGGTCCTGATCCTGAACTCTCTCCCAGCATTCTAACTCTGGAAGAAAATAAATATTTACCTATCTGATCAAACCCTGATATCTGCACATTTTTTTCCCAGGTCACACTCTGAGTGTCCCCTCCCTTTTCAGGCTGATTATAAACAAAAAGAAAACAAAAAGAGAATTCATAAGGCAATATTCAGAAAGAAAGAAAATGCCTGCATATTTCCAGTAAACACCAACTAGATTCAAGAAAAGACTGCTCGAAAAGAAATCACACGAAAGGCCAAATACTTCCTTAAAATACCAACTAAAGCTAAAAACATGATATCAGTGGGAGCAAAAGCAGATACAAAAACAGTCAATTGCAAACTTTCAGAACTGACTTGAGTCTTTTCCAACAGTCAAAAGCTTTCTTGAAAGCATAAATACTACTTCCCAACTACAAGGTAATAATGCTCTGGGTAAGTAGCAGCTTCAATAAGTACCTGTAAATACTCAGCGCCATTGTTCTCCACCTCATCGGACATGGAAAAATTTGGATCCTCAGCAGCTTCTTTTGCCACTAATCTTTCCCTCTCAGCATGCTGAAAGGCTGGAGGTTCAGATCCCCCATCAAGACCACCTGAAAGTTTTACAAACTGCAAACACACTTATGAGCATTATGTGTGATTTAGCAATACTACTGAAAACTTAAAAGGTCAGGGTACCAAGTAATTACATCACTGTAACAACTTTCACAAAGTCCATGGGCAAAGGGCAGCGTCACACTTCCTTGTGTTCACATAGCACTTCTGTGATCCCAGATCCTTTTGACCGCAAACAATGTTGCAGGGGCAGTCTCTCTTCTTTCTCAAGCTCCTCAGCTCTTGTATTGAACTCCTCAATCTAGTTTCAAGTAAGAAGTAAAAGTATGAAACTCGGAAAGGAACTTCTTGGCTAACAAGCCATCACCAAAGAGGCAACTTGCATCAAACTCCACTATCAATGCATCAGAAAAAGGAGAGAGTTTAACTTTTTAGATCCCCAGGAAAATTTGTTTTGACTGCCAACAATAATATATATCAGGCTCACAAAAAATATCACATCACTAGGTGATATTTTCCTGGACATGAGCATCAAATTGACCTGAAGCCTGAAGTGTCCAGCCCATGGACGAGTTCTTTTAAGACTCCACTAGTAGAACAAGAGGGGAAAATGAAGGAAGAAGTCAAAGGCAGGTGAAAGTAAAATCTATTCCGGAGTGCAGGTATTGGGTGGCTTCGTAACATACCAGAATCTGGTAACACTGATAAATACTCATTAGTAGAGGCAAAATTGCCAATCGCTCACTCAATGGCATCAGTACGCATCTCTCTGTACTTGATGTGTATGCACTACACAAGTTTTACGTAATGGTTCCAGCATTGGTACCAAATTATGCTACACACTTTCTCCATGCCAACTTGTCCATCCCTAAAGATGCCTGCCCTTCTTCCTTGTGTTTTCAGTGTTCACAAGATATCCAACTCAAAGATAACGCAAAGTTTGAGCATGGCAGAAGCACCTCATTATATTACATTGCTTTTTAAGACTCTAATTCAATAGCTGGGCCCCTCCCAATAAAAACAAAAGGACCTGCAGACATGCTTTAGTACATGCACGCGAAGCTTTTCAATTGGAGAATATTAACGATCAGCAGTGCTCATCACACCAGCTTTGATGGTACATACCGTTAAGCTCCCAGATTCTGTGTTTTCAAATTCAATCAAACGCTTGGTCAATGTTGCTTCACAAACGTGCAAGACTTTGATCTGTTGACCAAAAGAATAAAGAAAATGGGAAAAAAGAAATATCATGTTCCTTCTGCTATGTCACCATAAACAATAAATGTGGGAGTTGTGCCACTGTTTGTGCTACATAGGCTTGGACATGAAATAAATCAAGAAAGTAGAAAAAGAATAGTTGTCAAGTCGAATGACAAGAAAAAATCCAAACTTTGAGACTAAGAACAAGTAGTCCTTGAAAACTAGCTAAAATGCGTAAGAGTTTCACAAAGCAGAATAATCTTTTTAATGAAGTAAGATGTTTTCATTTAAAGGCATCAAGCAGATGCAAAGCTTACAAATGAGAGTTTAGGTCAGCGCAGATACACAAAAGACTAGGAAATCGTACTTTCACACACACAATTTACTTTCAGATACACATAGGTTGTAGGCAGAATAAAACTTACAACAAGAAGCCTGTCTATAAAAATATCTGAATTCTGACCATCAATATAAAGGATATCTAGAAAAAAATCTGAATTCTGACCATCAATATAAAGGAAATTCTAGAAAGACCACTTACAATTTCTGATTTACAACAACTCAGTCCATGTGAAAGAGCAGCAATGTAAAGTGCAGCTCCACATACCCCACTTGGTTTTCTCCCTGTCTATAGACAATTTATGGATCAGTGCAAAAATTTAAGTGATTTTTATCTAGTTCCTTAGAATTACTCCAGTAACTTTCAAACACATAAATTATACGCAAAGAAAAATCATGTATAACCTGCATCCAATCACGCTTCATGCTGGCCACTATGTGAAGTGCAGTTCTAGAAATATTTGGCTTCCGTCCCCCAAATAAACCTACATTATAAATTGATAGTCTTCACTGGTGGACTCCAACAAGCTAAAAGCAATCTTATATAGACTGAAAAAAAAAAAAAAAAATACAGACAGGAAAGGAAAAAGTAGACCTAAAGGCAACATAGTAAGTAAGGTGTAATTGCGAAGGTACCCCCCCCAAAGGTACAACAAATAAGTTTCTGGATGTAACAGGAACGAAACAAAAAAGAGAGAATTCTTTTGCACATACCGATAAAATAAAGAGCTGTGCATTACTATGCAGGAAAATTGAGTTAACATGTACTTTACAAATGAAAATAAGATACCAGATCAGAAGAACATGAGAGAGATGCAATGAGATCAGGCTCATCTTTATTTTTGATATACTGCTANCCCCCGTTTTTCCTTTTAAAACGTATGATATTTTATAGATGCAAAAATAGCACTAAGATGGTGCTGATTATGAACCACCTACCTTCAATTCATATGTTAAACTTGTAACTGATACATTTAAGTGTGAAACAACTTATCATAAAGAATCTACGGATGTGTCTACATCATTTACATATTCTAACATACAACCATAGGCTAGCAAGAATATATGATTATCCTCAAAAGTCGAAAAAGAAGATTCCGTCTTGCCCTAAAAGATCTTTGCTTTTTTCCACGAGACCTATCAAATTCAATCTGAACGATTTCCATATTATTTTGATGTCTTTGCTCAGCCAATTCCTTGATCAGCAGTTGAGAATTTCCCTTGTAATCTTTGTCATATCCACATTACTCCAAACAATGTTCAAAAACCTAGTCCAGAGCTAGAGGCTACAGAGCAGTGTAAGAACAAGTGACTGCTCGCTCCTTTCTCTCTTTCGCACATGATATAAGCTTGTTTTTGCCGGTTAGTTTGTGCTAAACAAGCTACAGAAGCTGCAAACAAGGTAAAACAAGCAACCCTGTATGTACTCTAGCTCTCCAGATTAAACTCCACGATGTGTAGTTTTGTTGACCACATATAAAAGACAGAAAAATGTAGCATGACTTCACAGTAAACTGTTTTTTACTCTGAGCTGTCCCCCTTAATGGATCTGGAACTGAGGATTTAGAGCAGCTTTCAGATTATTTAACTGCAGCATTTTTTTCAGCTTACAATAATTTTTAAACAGCAACTTTAGGATTTGCCCGGGATTCACTCTAGAGCAAGGCAACTGAGAAGTCTTCTTATCTCTTTAACTAACTCCTCTACACTTTAAAAGTCTTCTTATCTATCTCAATTATGAAGTTTTAGAATACAGGACTCGAACTCTAAGCACTAGTATCACATCCTATGATTGAGAATGTGAGAATGCATGGGAGAAAATATTATTCCTTAATTAAAGTGTTGTACAACCCTATTTATATAGGGTGATTACATGATAATAAGTATCTACTTCCCGATGTGGGACACTATACATGACTAACTACTTAACACTCCCCCTCAAGCCGATGCATATAAATCATATGTACCGAGCTTGTTACAACGAGAACCAGTAAGAGACTTAGTGAACATATCTGCTAGCTGATCATTCGACTTTACAAATTTTGTAACAATATCTACTGAGAGTATCTTTTCTCTGACAAAGTGATAGTCAATCTCAAAGTGTTTAGTCCTCTATGGAACACCGGATTTGACGCAATATAAGGAGCAACTTGATTATCACACACCAGTTCCATCTTGCTGATTTCTCCGAACTTCAACTCCTTGAGCAACTGCTTGACCCAAACTAGCTCACACGTTGCCATAGCCATGGCCCGATATTCGGCGTCGGCGCTAGATCGAGCAACTACATTTTGTTTCTTGCTCTTCCAAGAGATCAAATTACCTCCTACTAGAACACAATATCCAGACGTAGAACGTCTATTAGAAAGTGATCTTACCCAATCAGTATCTGTGTACCAACAATCTGCTCGTGGCCTCGATCCTCGAATAGTAACCCTTTGCCTGGAGCTGACTTTATATACCGAAGAAAGCGAACATCTGCATCCCAGTGACTATCACAGGGAGAATCCTTAAACTGACTTACAACACTCACTGAAAAAGAAATGTCAGGTCTAGTCCTTGTGAGGTAATTCAATTTGCCAACCAACCTCCTGTATCTCGTAGGATCCCTAAGAGGCTCCCCCTGTCTAGGCTGAAGCTTAGCATTCGGATCCATAGGAGTGTCAAGAGGTCTGCAGCTCATCATTCCAGTCTCCTCAAGAATGTCTAAGGCATACTTCCGCTGTGAAATAGCAATACCTGAGCTAGACTGAGCAACCTCAATACCTAGAAAATACTTCAATCTGCCCAGATTCTTAGTATGGAAGTGCTGAAAGAGATGCTGCTTCAGATTAGTAATATCATTCTGATCATTGCCAATAATAACAATATCATCAACATAAACCACCAGATAAATACACAGATTAGGAGCAGAATACCGATAAAACACAGAGTGATCAGCTTCACTACGAGTCATGTCGAACTCCTGAATAACTGTGGTGAACTTACCAAATCACGCTCGAGGGGACTATTTCAAACCATATAGTGACCTGCAAAATCGGCATACAAGACCACTAGACTCCCCCTGAGCAACAAAACCAGGTGGTTGCTCCATATACAATTCTTCCTCAAGATCATCGTGGAGAAAAACATTCTTAATGTCTAACTGATAAAGAGGTCAATGACGTACAACAGCCATGGACAAAAAGAGACGAACATATGCTACTTTAGCCACGGGAGAGAAAGTGTCACTATAATCAAGCCCAAAAATCTGAGTGTATCCTTTTGCAACAAGACGAGCCTTAAGCCAATCAACCTGGCCATCCAGGCCGACTTTGACTGCATAAACCCAACGACAACCAACAGTAGACTTACCTGAAGGACGAGGAACAAGCTCCCAAGTGCCACTCGCATGTAAAGCAAACATCTCCTCAATCATAGCATGTCGCCATCCTGGATAAGATAGTGCCTCACCTGTAGACTTAGGGATAGAACAGTGAACAAAGATGATATAAAAGCATAATGAGATGATGACGGACGATGATAACTTAAACCGACATAATGGGGATTAGGATTAAGCGTGGATTGTACACCTTTGCGGAGTGCAATTGGTTGACTAAGAGGAGAAAAATCTGCAGTAGGTGCAGAATCTGATGCGGGACGAGAATCACCTATGCCTGATGCTGGACGTGGACGACGATGATAAGTCAAGAGTGGTAGAGCTTCAGAAGGTTAAACTGGACTAGGTAGTGGAACTGGAGCTATAGGTGGTGGAGCTGCAACTTGAGCGGTAGGTGGTGGAGCTGGAGTTGCAGAGGACGATGAATGAGAGATAGTGATTGAATCTCCAAAAAATGAAACTAGTAGCACCTCAGAAATATCTAAGTGATTACCTGGACCTGGAAGTATGATTGGGTTTCAAAGAAGGTAACATTAGCGGACATAAGTTACCACTGGAGGTCAGGAGAATAGCATCGATACCCCTTTTGCGTTCTAAAGTAACCCAGAAATACGCACTTAAGAGCATGAGAAGCTAACTTATCTTTTCCTGGAGTAAGGTTATGAACAGAACACGTGCTTTCAAAGACACGGGGTGGAAGAGAAAACAAAGGTAAGTGGGGAAACATGGAACTTGATTCTGAATAGCTGAACATGGCATACGATTGATAAGATAGCAAGATGTAAGAACTGCATCCCCCAAAAATGCAACGGAATATGATATTGTATGAGTAGGGTACGCGCAGTTTCAATAAGATGTCTATTCTTTCTTTCAGCTACCCCATTTTGTTGTGATGTGTACAGACAAGATGTTTGATGAATAAGGCCAAATACATCGGCAGCCCCTTAAAGTTGTCCTCATTTTTTACTTTGACACTTTATCTTAAGTCCGTTCCATTTGAACACTCCAACCACGCCTCGAATGTGTCATTTAGACACAAATTTGATAGGCAGCTAGCCACAAGAGATGCGTGTATTTCGCGCACCAAAGTGACAAGTAAGATGCGGACACGTGGATTTTACTTAAATAAAATTTAAAAAAACTTTTGAAAAGAAAAAAG
>ML321580.1:0-11872 GCA_005239505.1 Nicotiana paniculata | reverse complement strand
TTATGAAGAGAATGATGAACGACCAACTTGCTTTCAATCAGAAAATAATGGCTGATCACCAGGGCCAAGCAACCGCAATGAGAAACTTGGAATGTCAATTGGGGAAACTTGCCAGTTCCCAAAATACCAGACCAGCAGGAGCTCTTCCTAGTGATACTGAGCCTAATCCTAAGGCTCAAGTCAATGCAATTACCTTGAGGAATGGAAGAATACTAGAAGAAGATCCAAAAACAAAGAGGAATACAACTCATCCTGGAGGAGAATTAGTTCCCAATCCAGATGAGGGGAATGAGAAAGATGATAAAGGACCCGAGCCAGTAATTGAAACAAGGACACCACCTCCGTTTCCAAAAAGACTGCAGAGGCAAAAAGATGATGCTAAGTACAAGAAATTCCTAGATATGTTGAGCCAAGTGAGTGTGAATTTGCCTTTGGTGGAAATTTTGCAAGAAGTGCCTAAGTATGCGAGGTATCTCAAAGATATTGTGGCAAACAAACGAAGANTTTCCACAAAGACTGCAGAGGCAAAAAGATGATGCTAAGTACAAGAAATTCCTAGATATGTTGAGCCAAGTGAGTGTGAATTTGCCTTTGGTGGAAATTTTGCAAGAAGTGCCTAAGTATGCGAGGTATCTCAAAGATATTGTGGCAAACAAACGAAGACATGCAGAGTTCGAAACAATTGCACTCACTGAAGAGTGTAGTTCCATAATTCAGAGTAAACTTCCTCCTAAGTTGAAGGATCCTGGGAGTTTCGCAATTCCTTTGTCGCTTGGAAAACAAGAAGTTGGTAGAGACCTGTGTGATTTAGGGGCTAGTATAAATTTGATGCCATCTTCTTTGTTCAAGAAACTCGGATTGGGGGTTCTTAGACCAACCACAATCACCTTACAATTAGCAGATAGGTCGCTAATTATGCCGGAAGGAATTATTGAAGATGTGCTAGTTCGAGTGGGAAAGTTTATTCTTCCCGCTAATTTTATTTTGCTTGATTACGAGGTAGATGAGGAAGTGCCCATTATTTTGGGGCGACCATTATTAGCTACTGGTGGAGCAATTATTGATGTGAGGTCAGGGAAGTTAAAAATGAGAGTTGACGATGAAGAGGTCATTTTTAATGTGTACAAGACACTTAAACTCCCAAAGCATTATGAGGACCTATGCATGCTTACTGTGGTCGATGTGAAGGGGATAGAGCAGAGTCCTTATGTGAATGGCAGTGATCCAGAGGAGGTGGTGTTGCAAGCTGAGGGTGTAAGGATAATTGAGAAAAGAACCAGAGAAGAAAAAGGAGACCCGTTAAGAGCATGCAAAAAGGCTAGGCTGCATGGGAGAAAGAAGAAGAGAAAGCGCCCAGCCTAAGCAGAGTAGCAGAGTCGTGCCACGACGTTAAATAAGGCGCTTGTTGGGAGGCAACCCATCCTGTATACCTATTATGCTTTTATTTTTTTTGCGCCGAGTTTTGTGTTGTTTTTATTTTGCAGAGTAGGGGAAGTCTGATTACCCAAAAGTTGAAGCTGAGGGGCATGTTTGAGCTTAAGTGTGGGGTCATCCCGACTTAAAGAGTGAGAATCATGTCCGAGATAGACCCGAGGGGGTCTCAGGGAGCATTTCTCACCCTTGTTTTAATGTTTTTCATTGTGAGTGTGGGGTGGGGAAACTACTTTCTGAGGTGTAATTGTATAAAACTATTGTTTTTTAGAAAAATGTAGGATTTTTCCCAACGATGGATCTGTTGGATAATTTTCTTGAGGGATAAAGTACGATTTAAAAATACCAAAAAGATTTTTTTATTGTTTTCTTAGGATAGTTAGGTAGTATCCCTTGGTTTTTCTTTGGGCACCGATTATTTTCCAAGGGTGTAACTTGAACCGGATACTTTAAATTGTTTTTGTTTTTATTTTATTTTAGAGTAGTCAGGAAGAAATTGAGTAACTGAGAACTACCCTATGACATGTTTGATGCCGGCATATTAGGTTATGACATACATGCTGCTTTCCCTTATATTTGGTTTGACATATGATGCCTGAGAAAAAATAAATAGCCTATTTTGTGACGCCTAAGCTCAGTTGTTTGACTTGTACGCTACATAGTGTAATATTGCTTAATTCTCTCAATTTTGTGTGCTTGCTTGACTTGAGATTTGAACAAAACCGTTGTGATTGAGTCATGTGCAATGCGTGAGTGAGGTTTAGTGATTTTCTATGCTATCCTGTGTAGAACTTGCCCTGTGTGTTAATTGAGGCGAAATTGTAAGTTATGCTAATCTAGGAGATGACGTAGGAATTTTCTTGCTTGATCAAGGATGTGCTTGTCACATGAGAATTACATTTTCGTTGCTAGCCCCTTTGAGCCGTTTGAACTTTTCTTTGGTACCCACATTACAAGTCGTACCCCTATGTTGTTCTGAAATTGAGATTTTTGCACCTTTTCCTCCTAAGGCACTTAGTCGCTAAAAGATGTAAGGTGAGATATTGGGGATTAACTTTTGAGTGGATCCATGGAAAGTCCTGTTAGTGCACTAAAAATTGTATTCAAAAGTCACTAGTCATTGAATCTTCATGTATGGAGTGTGCGTAGGAAAGAAAAAAAAATTGATAGTAAAAGTATGTACAAAAAGATACACACCTCCAAATTTTTATTAATTTGAGCTAGTGAAAATATAGAAGTGCTTAATTGAAAAAAGGCTATGTTGAATATGAATTGTGACAAGAGAATCTGTTGAGAAGAATATGTGTTGATTTGTGAAGGTAGTGTATTAAAGTGCTTAGGAGGGTTAGTCCTATTCCTAAATATATATTACCCGTCCCTTAGCCTACATTACAACCTTAAAAGTCCTAATTGATCCTAGATTTGGTTAACTTGAATTAGTGGAGATCTACACTACGGGCAAGCTTATGGTACGACCACGGGATGAATTCTTTGTGAGAGTGAGTGATTTTTTTCAATTGTGTGATGTTCTTAAATAATGTTCAAAAGCATATTTGAATGTGTGAACTAGTTATATTCATTCTTTTGTTGTTGGTGAGGGAACATGATCTCATGAACAATTGGTAATATTGTAATTTTCTTGTTGGGTAGGTGCGTGAATTGAGAGGGCTTAGTAGTTGCAAGTCGACTCTTGAGGTTGGGTGGTTGCAATTAGGTTTATTTGTGTGATTGATTAAATTGTTATACTTGGGCATGTTTAAAGAAAGGAAAGAATGTGAAATTTTGTATGTTCATACTTGATTGCCGGTATCGATCATAGTTAAGGCGTAATGTGTGTGATTGAAAAGTAAAATACTCCTTGTTAATGAAATTTGTACGTGTTGAAGGGTAGTAGATTGTCCCATTGCTCGAGGACGAGCAAGAGTCTAAGTGTGACGTGTTGATGTGTGACTATAATTCATGGTTTAAAGCATTATGTGCCTTACATTTTATGTGCGCTAATTCATAGTTTTAAGCATTATGTACCTTATATTTTATAGTTTTTTTGATAAAAATACATGTCATATGTGCATAATGGAGTCTATTTCATGTGTAGGTGAATTGGAGATGGAAGTCGAGCTAAATGGATGCACAAACGTCAAAAATATGCTCAAGAGTCGAAAAGGAGTGACCCGGGCCATAGCCGGGCGTGTTGGCCCTAAAGCCTGGCATGACCAGGCGTTAGCGGGGCGTTAGAGCCCAAATGCCTGGCATAGTCAGGCGATAGTGGGGCGTTAGAGGCCAAACACCAAGCATAGCCAGGCGATAGTGGGGCGTTAGAGCCCAAACGTCAGGCCTACCCAGGCTATAGCTGGGCGTTTCGGGCTTAACGCCTGGTGTCCCTGGTCCGGTCAATTCCGAGTTTTGAAGGTTTTAAGTATTTTCTGATTTGAATAGAAGTCTCCTACACGTTTAGGGTTTATCCCAAACATATAAATAGACCCAAAAACACAACTTTGAGGGAGGATGCCATTTTTGGAGAGAATATACACACAAGATCATTGAGGAAGCAAAGGATTATCAGTTTCTTCATCTTATTCTAGTATTTTCCATTTATGCAACACTTATGCAATTGTTGGATTCTAGCATGAGTGGCTAAACACCCATTGTTCTGGGGTTGTGGTTTAGCCATGAATATTGTTATTCGACATTAACTTAACCTTGATTATAGTTCAATCAATATATGGTTGTTTCTTCAATTCTGCGTTTAATTGCTTAATTGTTTGGCCAACAATTTGGTTCTATATACTATCTATGTTATGCTTGGGAAAGCCGCATATAGATTAGAGAATAATTGAAGAAAGCGCGATCTTAACCCTTCAGGGGAGCGGATTTATGGTTAGGATAGGAATATACCTAGTCACCGTGCTTAATTGAACATCGTAATCTTAGTGCGTTCTAATAGATTAATTTCATAGGAATATAGGCGTTAATCTATTGAGAATAGGCGAGTAATACTTCAGGAGAAGGCTACGAGAGTAATTATCGATTAATTAGCACCCATGAGTGAATTATATAAAAGGGAGAGTTAATTAGAATGCAATACGAGTGGTGAATTGATCACAACTCTGGAATATTTGTCTCTACTGAATACACACAACGATATTCTTGTCACTTGATAATTAGTTAGTTCATAGAATCGTAGTATAAATTAGTTATATTCCTGGATTTTGTTTTGGCTCGATTAAATAACAATTAGAGTGATTTAACAAGTAGTTTACGCAAGTCCCTGTGGGTTCGACATTCGATTTAACATTATATTACTTGCTACGACCACGTATACTTGCGTGTGCGTTTGGGATCAACAGTCAGGAACCAAATAATTTTTATCTAATATGAATGTGCTATATGATTTAATTATGCCACCACAATGCACAAAGATGGATTCCCAAAGAAGGTGGGGATATGTGTTGGTGATCCCAACATTAGAGGGAGAAAATGGGCAGCTGAAAAAGTTATATGTGGAATGAATTATTATGAGTACATCTAGATCCTCGTACAAGAAAATGGGAACTTGAAATTCAAGTGAAACAATATATTTAATAAAACAAGTGGACAAAAACAAGTAGACATGGAAGCATAAATAGTCATGAAACAATTAAGACAGGGATATAATAAATTGGAAATGGGGAAGGGAACATGCTAAATAGATAATTTGGTGGCGCATAGGTACTCGTCACCTCACCTATACGCCACCCACATGAATTTTCACATAGAAATTAAGTCGGGGATTCCTAATCCCTCAAGTCAAGGTTAGACAAAACACTTACCTCAATCTCGCAGGCCACTCACTACTTAATTACAGCTTTTCATTTCGAATTCACCTTCAACCCACTCGTATCTAATCATAATTAGTTCAATATCATTAATTAGTGCTAAAGGAACTAACTTTAATGCAAAATTATGGTTTTCCTAAGTTTCCCAAAAAAAAGTTAAAACCCGACCCCGTGCCCGCTTGGTCCAAACTCGGGGTTCGGACCAAATTCCATTTTCCCATTCACCCCCGAGCCCGAATATGTAGTTAGTTTCGAAATCCGACCCCAATTCGAGGTCTAAATTCTAATTTTACAAAATTTTCTAATTCTACCCAAACCCCCAATTTCTACCATGAAAACCCTTGCTATTTGATTGAAAAGTGATTAAAAACAATTGGTAATCGAAATAAAATAGTTTAGGATCGTTTACCAATACTTTGGGGAGGAACTTGTATATTGAAAATCTCCTGTAGGTCTTCTTGGTTTTGGAAATATGAAATAATGGCTTTTTGCCATGTTATTGTTCTATTTTTAATCACTGGGCAGTCTCCCAATGGCCTTCGCGTTCGTGTAGGTAGGCTTGCATTCGCGACGCTTTGCAACCTTTGGTCATCACGTTTGTGACCAGGTGGTCGCGTTCGCGTTCGCGTAGAAGAAACGGACTCCCCTCCCCCAGGTTCATTAACACACTGCGTTCGCATAAGTCAGACCGCGTTCGTGAAGGGTACTCCCCTCAGTGCTTTGCGTTCGCGTCCAAGGCTTCGCGTTCGCGAAGAACAAAACGACCCCCAGTGCATTTACTCTTCGCGATCGTGGACGCGATCGCGGGAGTCCAAAAGTCCAAAACACCCCGTAGCCTATCCACAACTCACCCGAGCCCTCGGGGCTCCAAACCAAACATGCATGCAAGTCTAAAAATATCATACGGACTTGCTCGTGCGATCAAATCACAAAAATAAAACCTAAAACTACGAATTTAACATCAAAAATCATGATTTTCTCAAGATCACTTCAAATTCACTATTTTCTCAACCGGCCGTTCGAATCGCGTCAAATGAACTCCGATTTCCACCAAATTTCGCAGATAGGACTTAAACATTATAAGAAATATGTACCGGGCACCGAAACCAAAATACGTGTCCGATACCAATGAGTTCAATCATTAATTCATTTCTTTATTTCCTTTAAAATTCAGTATAACAATTTTCTTCAAAAATTTATTTCTAAAGCTAGGGACCTCGGAATTCAATTTCGGGCATACGCCAAAGTCCCATATTTTACTGCGGACCTCCCGGGACTATCAAAACACGAGCCTGGGTCCATTTTCTTAAAATATTGACCAAAGTCAACTAAAATTAAATTTTAACTCTAGAAATTATTATTTCTTATATTTTCATATAGAGGCTTTCCGGATTCACGCCCAGACAGTGCACGCAATCGTGGTGAATAAAATTAATTTTTTTAACGCTAATAAGCCCAAAATGGTGTCTTAAATCATAAGATGACCCTTTGGGTCATCACAATTTCATATTGAGTGTCAGTTTTAAACATTTTCTTAATCATTTTTTAACAATAATTTTTATTTGGGGTTGGCCCGTGAAAATATAGGAAGTTTTGTGGTGAAATGAATCTAATTTAAGCTATAAATATAAATTAAGGAAAATGAATCCTAAATTATTAGTTCGAAAGTCAAGTACAGAGTATATTTTTGGGGGAAAGACTCAAATTTACAAGACACCACAAAGTTTTTTTCCTTCAATATGATCACCCAAAATGTAATACCACCTTTTCCTTTATAAATTACATATTCCACATGGTCAAACAATTGAAATTTCCTTTTACAATATTTAAACAGTAACTTACAGAAAGAGATTGACTACAATCATCTGTATGTTAATGTGATTTTGTTAGTCAGCATTCTTTTCTTACGTTCTTAATTATATAACTTGATTTTGAGTAAATATCAGAAGTTGGAAATTTGTTCAAAATAAAGTTCTGGGAGTGAGCCTTCGCGTAACTGGTAAAGTTACTGCCATGTAACCTGGAGGTCACGTGTCCAAGCCGTGGAAACAGCCTCTTGTAGAATACATGATAAGGCTGCGTACAATAGACCCTTGTGGTCCGGCCCTATCCCGAAACCCGCACGTAGCGGGAGCTTAGTCGAGCGGTTCTTTTTGTCTTACTTAGTTCGCTAGCGTTAGAGTTATTATGATATCGTTTATCCATATATGGTGATTACTACCTAGAGTTTGACTGTAATCTTGGATCCAAACTTATTTCATCTTAGTGTTATTCCTACTTGTTGCAATTACCTTTTCCTTTTCAGTCGTTCTCTAGCCGAGAATCTATCGGAAACATCTTCTCTGTCCTTCCAGGAGTAGAGGTAAGATTGCGTACATCTAACTCTCCCAGACGTCACTTGTGAGAAACTACTAGGTTTGTTGTTGTATTCCCACGTCGTCGTCGTCGTTGTTGTAACTTACCGAAAGAGATTGACTACAATGATCTGTATGAGAGGCCTCGCTTCCACTTAGCTATCTCTAGCAATTTTCTCAGATTATAGTACTTTTGTACATTATGTTAATGTGATTTTGTTAGTCATAACATTCTTTTCTTACGTTCTTATACCATTGTTGTCTCAAGATCTACAAGGCTGGCAGTAATCCACTCAGCCATCCAGATCTAATGACAAAATTGCAATATAACAGATTTTTATTTAGCTTGATTGTATGGAAATTTTTCACCTAAGTAAGGGACCTGTCAGAATTATATACATATTGATCTTTAGCGGTTCTAACAATAGTATAAGGCTGTCCTTTTAACTTGAATTCATACGGGACTTACAACACCACTGCTCGCTAATATCAATAGTTTATATTTCGACTGTACCTCCATCTTCCAATCAAAGGGTTTGTATATTATGTTAATGTGATTTTGTTAGTCATAGCATTCTTTTCTTACGTTCTTAATTATATACCTTGATTTTGAGTAAATATCAAAAGTTAGAAATTTGTTCAAAATAAAATCCTGGGAGTAGAAATTGTTGTATTAGAGGTTGTAATATAAAACATATTGCGACGTATGACCTCGTTGTCTGGTGCCACAATGCCATTTTGCATTGCCTGTATTACTTCAAATGTTTACTGAGTAAAAAAAAGCTAAGAGGAAAAATAACAGCTAGAAGACATAGATTGATATTTGATAGCATCAGGCAATGAGCGAAAATTATTAGAATTTACTAAATAAAATTGAGCTATAATTAAAAATTAAGAAAATAATTCAGTTTAAAAAGTGATATTGAACCTAGTTAACTCTCGGTGTGAAGAACGACATGCACGCCTTCAAGCCAAATAGAAATATCACAAAAGTACTTGAAAATGACACAAAATTCTAAAAAAAAAATATTACCTTCAGACATTAACGAAATAAAATATTATTCATATTCTTCTTAATATTTACAAATGGTACAACTTCACATTTTTTATCCTACTCCATGTTAAGTTACATGTTTTGGGTACCTAGGATATGCTACGTGAGTCATATCTGCCAAAAGCAATTGATGCATGGAAAATGGTGGATGATGTAATATTACCTAGTCTTGGTTTTGCTTTCTTCCCAACTTCGACAAGTGATTGGCGCAATTGTTACCTTGTCTCAAAGAATGAACTAGACAAATTTGAAGTTCAGACAAGAGACGTTTACATTCTTATATCACATTATGATTCGGGTGACTTTCGACATCATTTTTCACACTTAGCAACATTAGGGCATCATTTGAGTCGGTTTGAATAATAACCTTCTTCAAGTTGTAATTTTTAGCTAGAGTTAGACCACCATGTATAGCCCATAATTCCGGAGTAAGGTTAGATGTTGCTTTCCTACTAAGTCTGCGGTAGAATCCGCCTATCCACCTTCCTTTGTCGTCTCGGACAACACCTTCAAATCCCGCTAATCTTTAATTGGGTATAAAACTGCCATCCGTGTTAATGTTGATAAATCCCGAAGGAGGAAAAGACCAACTGATATAGACGGGTGCATTGCTCTGTCTGGTTGTTGACCGAACATGGCAACCACTATAGCTGTGTGTTCAATATCGGGAAAATGAGTAGGTTGCCAATTAGTATAAGGCACATACAGTGCCATGCTTTACGGATTCTGGTTACTAAATTTGAATGCCTGAAAACTGCTTCGTGGTGCTTTCACTCTGCAGCCACTTTCACAGAACAAGCGCTACATAGTCAGAAATGTATAAATAATAATAAGGTTCTGCCAAATCCTAAATGGATTGGGATTAACCATTTAGGAAAAGCGAAAACATGCCAAGTCCAAATTGTTTAGGTTTAGTAAATGGCAAATAGAACGGAAATAGGAAACCTAATTGGTTTAGGTTTGGGTTTGTGTCTTAACATACAATCTCTCTACGTTGAATATTTACTCTATTTTGTGCATCTCTATCTTCAAGAACAATTACTACTAAAGATAAAGTAGAAAAAATAATTAATTTGTATTGAACTTTTAAAATGACAAATAATTTGAGATAACTATTTATATAAATCACAATAAATAATTAGAAACGAATAGAGTAATATTTTCTTTGTCAACCCAAGCAGCAAAATTGATCTCTGAGAAAATCACAGTTTGTCAGGTCCTTTAATTTCGATCTCACAAATAATCATACTTTGTTGAGTCCAATAATAAAACATTCTGCCTAGTGTCAAGAATATTGAATGAATCACACTAAATGATGGAATCAAAGCTAATAATTATCTAATCAAAAATCATACATACAAAAAATTGGACGAATACATCACAACTCCTTAAACTTGTCAGTATATTTTATTTAGACACTCAAAGTGAGGTATGTTCTTATTAAACACTTAAACACATGAAAGTATTCCTAGTACACACTAGATTTTATTTTTTTTAGGAGATTTTGAAAAAATGACTCTTGGTTTTCTTGTTTTACATGTTTTTTAATTAAGGGAGTGGGTATTTATTTTTAATTAATTAGTTTCTTTAGGATATCGATTTTGTTTGTTGTATCAAAAGTTTATACATATGATATGCATAATTAAAGGAGGTGACATATTTCAAATGGCTAAACTTATCCACGTAATGGGCGCTCGAGCCCTAGAAGTATTTAATAGGAAAAATTATCCACATAATTAAAGGAGGTGACATAATTTTTGAGGTTCTGAGCGGACTTTAATTTATTCCTTTCTTACTTTAAAAACATAAACAAGTATTTATAGATTGTATATCTCAATAGGACGTCATAAAATGAAAAGTTTTGTCCAATTTAAATTTTTGACAATCAACCGCAAGCATATGTTGATTTTTTCTTTCAAAGAAACAAGCATTATTTGTTGATGACCTATAATAGTGTAAATTTCTTTTGAGGTATGGTAATTAATTGCATCAAATGTATAACACTAGTTTAAATAGTATTAAAACAAAATGATAAATACACTGAAATAAGAATATTTGTTACCAATATCGACTAAGATTAAAATATATGAATGAAAAACAAGGATTTGTATGTGCATGCTAGCTTATGGACCATGCAACACATAATAACACCAATTCCATAGCTTGTTGGCTCATTATTTTGGCCAACTATATATAGACTATACGAGATAGTGTGGACAATGTACTCAAACTCTAATGTCTTCTGAAAATCAAACACAATTCGTAAGAGAGTCAAAACTTCTCAAGTTCTACTTTTTGTCAATTTTTAATGGGAAAAATAGAACTGATCGACCTAAGTCTTTTTCCTATAATTACATTGCAAAATAGTACGGGGAAGGAGTATAAACAACAGGGAAAAATAAGTGCGACCACCTTTTAATGTCGATGAAATAATTTACCAATTATGTGGAAATTGCCAAATTTATCGAATTCTCTCTCTCTCTTAATAGAAGAAAATACTTATCAGAGATAGAAAATAGTTTTAAGAGTAATGATTCTAAGACGTTACATAAAAAATGTGGTCTTATGATCCAGATTGTACCATTGGCAGCACCAAAATAACCACTTAATTGACAAAACAATGACAAACTTATTCCCACCGTTCTCATTTAATTGCCATATTTACTAAAGTTAGTCATTTCAAAATACTTATTATTTTAGAAACAAGAAGAATTAATATTTTTTCTACATTTATCTGTATTCTAATAAATATGCAAAGAGATTAATGTGATGAAAGCAACAGTAGTATTAAATTGAGACCAAAGACTAAATACGAATAATCTAGTCTTGTTATGAAATATTATAATTATATTAGTGGATGTCTATAATTCCTAAAGAAGTTACCCCCGCTACTCTTCTCCATTAACCTCTCACTACTTCATACCATTATGGTTGTAACTCTCACACCTCCATAACCTCCTCTATGATCTTCCCCCATGATCTCAATAGTTAATACCATGTTCATGGCATCCTTTTGTATTACCTATATCATACTATAAATAGAGGGTTTGAGCATCACATTGTATACATTTTGAATACATGGTGTCACACCTGTTTTTTGCCACACAACCCTATTACGAGGTTGAGTTAGAAGAGTTTTTCCAATCGAAGTGACCTTTTGAAAAGAGATTATTTATTATTTAGAGTCGCCACTTGGAATTGAGTTTTGGTGTTCCAAG